>JAVTVY010038744.1:0-16170 GCA_036873755.1 Hanleya hanleyi
ATCTTCTGACTTCTCTCGGTATCTGGCTTTCAACTGCGTTTTATACAATTCCAATTGATTCGGCGGAGCAAAACGCTTCTCCAAGGCATCCCTCAATCGTCCATAGTCAGCGCTCCCTGGTTCTGATTTCAAGCTGGCTAAAAGTTGCTGAGCAGATCCTCGAAGAGCGACGGCCAGATATTGACCCCGTTGTGAGTATGTCCATCCGTTGATAGCAGCACAGTGATCGAAATGGGAGAGATAATCCCGTAATGGCGTTGTCCCATCATAGGTAGCTGCCTTTGCCGCCGTCAACATCGGTCGCCTCACCTCAATCGCAGGGGTCGAGGTTTGTAATGGCTGCCTCCAGCTCATGGGCTCATCTCGTCCTCCCCACGGCGGCGTCTGATTGCAACCCTGCTGCGACCCGGACATATATTCGGTTCGGCGGTAATCACCAAACATTTCGGCAGTTCCACAACTCGCATTCAGGCTGGATAACATCTCACGCGAAGGAATCGGCGTCAGGTCAGACGGAGGAGCTAATAGCACCGTGCCTAGCTCTACTGTAGACAGGTCCAGCAAATCCACTCTTTTCGGCGCCTCAGTCGCTGATCACCCGGTCCCCACTCCTCGTCGTGACTCTTCTCGGTCCGTCGGAGTTGGCGTTGTGGACAGCCGCCGCTGGCTTCTCGTCCTCCCTGATTGTGTGTCGCTTAACACTGGACGTAGTTCGGCGCCGACGTCTCCAATAGTCGTCATGCTTGGGTTTCTTGTTTCTTCCCAGCGTGGTCCCTTCTCCATCGGTTTCCCGGTGTTGGCCATCCCACCGCTGCCATCAGTTGTGATGTTCGAGCGGTCAGAAAACGTATATCCTTGCGGTGTACACGAGACTTGAGGCGGCCTGGTCTCAGGCCCCTGTGACAAATTGTCAGGCTGATGTGAACGCAGTCTCGTGTGACTGGAATTGGCCAACGAGGAAGGTCCGATTCAACCTGTCACCTTGTCTGGATCGAGGAGGTAGGATGGGGGGACCTGTAGAAACAACCAAGGCAATAATAAAGTAATAATATTGTATTCTGCTATGTACACAGCTCTGTACGCGCACAATACCTGTAATAAAGATCCCTACTCTAGAGGTAGTTATCGTTAAGTGTTATCTTTACTTTAAGAGAAAGACGAATAATATACAATATATACATGAGACCCTATCTATGACGCTTCACGGCCCAGTCTCGTCCAGACTGGCTCTCGTCGTGGTATGGTGCGGCGTCTCTGGTTCCTCTCCGGTCGTTGGCGTAGCCCCGGACTGTATGGAACGTCTACCGTGTCTAAGGTCACACGGCCCAGTTCATCTAAGCGTTATTAATCTTCTCTGGAATCCTCTCCGTATCACTGCCTCTCCTGGCAGTAGCCCTTCGGCGGCGGCGGCCCGTACGGCACACCACAGCGTCTTCGGTGGCAGCCCCTTTCGGCTCGGCAGACCGCGCGTCTCCGGCGGCACGAATTCGGCGGCGACCCCTTTCGGCTCGGCAGACTTCACGTCTTCGGCGACCCGTCTTCGGCTCGGCAGACCTCATGTCTGCGGCGGCCCGACTTCGGAGACCCGTCTCCGGCAACGGCCCCTCTACGGCGTGGACCCAAGGGCGAGTTAATAGGCTCAGATTGTCTGCATATATATGTGGTAATAATGCCCTGGTCTCGGGAGCGTATTATTACCTTACAGTGTAATGTCAATCAATATCAATGATTTATAATAGAATTCAAGACTTGCGGCAAAGCGTAATTCGAGCCCTGCGGCAGTGTAAATATGTACAGTGGATGTAAGCTTGTGTAATCCGTCACCTCTAGCCGAGGCCTGTAGGTAACTAGTGTAGGTGAGTGTGATTAGATGTATTCCGTCCCTAAGGCCGACGATCTTGTATGTAAGCAAGTATATGTAAGTATGTAAAATGGTATTTGTGTGATGGGCTGCAGTGTGGGATATTTGGTGCTCTGTATTCCCCGTTGATGGACATCTCGTCTTCAGATACTGTGCGTGTTAGTATCTTATCCCCGTCTGGCGGTTCGTCTCGTCATCAGATACTGTGCGTGTTAGTATCTATTATCCCCAAGCTATGGCTCAGCTCTCGGCTTTCCAACTCTTCAGTGGATGGTTCGGCGCTGTTTTGGCAATCAATTCGGCACTTTCGGCTCTTTCAGCTCTTTCGGCGCATTTGCGGCGATCCTGTCTCTGCTTTCCCGCACGATGTTCACCCGCCGATTGTCTGAGACAGAATGCCGAACGTCCATTCTCTGCGTCTTATATAGGCTCTGGCTCCCAGAATCCATTGCGCGCCCAAACATGGCAGCCCCCATAAAGCGAAAGTATAGACTCCGGCGGTGTTGGATTTCGTGTCAGATCAACAGAGTTCGACTTCTCTCGCCCGGTTTCGATGTAAGATGCGTGTCAGGGATATTTACACGTCCCTCGCTGAAAGTTTCAGCGCACAGTTAATACAGGTAAGCCGAATATCCACCATTGTCGGTCCATTCACAATGCTATATAGAATGTCAGCATAGAACGAAGCATTCGCAACTTCTCGGGGATCTCCGGTTTGAGATGTCCCTCGAAGGCCATTGAGGCCATATTGGACTAGAGCGTGGTCATGTGACTTCGGTCTGTCAGGGAACTGTCAGTGACGTCACGGGAATTATATCTTGCCAATAAGTGGCGTGTGTACCATTTAAACTGATGGTTTTCTATTGAAACGTGCTTCGAATGAAAGAATAAACAGTTTTTATAATATCTGACGTAAATCAGAGACTCGCAGGGAAATATTTGCTGGTCGGGGATTAAGGCTTCCGCGAGAGTGATTGGGCTTCGGAGCCGCGTCACATTTGGAGATTCATAGGAAATTCATGTTGTCGTCCCCCGAGCGTAGAATCAGTCCCCTTCGTAGATTTCCGCTCGGGAGTTCCGAATGAGAACGAAGATGACACTCTCCAGGTCATGGGCATTTTCGTTACACACTCGTAATCTACCTCCAGGTAAGGACGGCGAAATTAGGTGACCAATTTGATGTGACAATTAGGCGTCCGCGAGTGCTTTGAATTTAGGAAACATTTTCATGTAGGCATGGTTGCAAGATTTGGCATCTTATACAACCTTTCGTGAAATTGAACTGAAATCATTCCTCTGCATTGGTGTGACTAATCGAGTTTCTGATTGTCCCAGTGAAATATTGACGATATTTATCAAGACGGAATTGACCGCGGGTGGGAAAGATTTGTGGAACTTTGGTTACGACGGGTGATCGTGTTTTGTTAGCTTCTCATTATTCGGGTGGGGCAGGCACAGCCTGGTGTCATTAAATCTCACGTTGTATAGACTAAGACTGAGGCATTGTTTACGTTGATTGGTGAGGTCAAGGAGCAGAAAGCTCATGGTTTTGTATGGACACTTTTCAGGTGTAGAATAAGACTGAGGTGATGACATTGACCAGCGACGTCATGGATGGACTTCCCAAGATTTTACACCTTTGGATTAATTAAGGGTAATTAGGAGAAAGCCACCGCCGTTTTTACCCTCAATGTTACGTCATACCAAGCTGTCCCCAGTGACGCGCGACTTGATGGTTTAGAGTTGGTTGAACACGTGGATGTTGGCGCTGGGATAGTATTAGGTAAGGCATACGTTAATCAAGTTGAGATCGTACCTCCCGGAATTGAACCCGAGTATGGGAAACTGGTTGAAATATCCCAGCGAATATTTTCACTGCCTCACCGTTAAGGCAGTTTGGATCGTGGTGAATCCATGCTTTCATCTTCGGGCTCGTCGTCAGTGTCATCGGTGTCGTCCTCGATCGATGTCGAAATACAGGTGTTCAGTTTCGCCATGACATCACGGTAGGTCATAGACGCAGCAACTTCAAACAGTCCATCATGCGGAAAATCAGTTTGCGTGGATCCTCGGTGGAGACAAAACAGACCCGGTCGGAATGTGCCACTGGATCCATTGCGTTTTGGGCAACACCATTTCCATCGGTTCCAGCAGGGCTTCAAAATCATAACACGCCGGGTACGGAAAATAATGTTCATCCATGGGCATGTTGATGCCTTTATCTGTCAGCTCCTCAAAAATGGTGAGTGTGTTGTGAAAGACATCGACAGGAAAAATTCGTTTGACGGTAGTGTCACAGGCCTTATCGTGACAGTGCAAGTTGAACTACCAGTCAAACACCCGATGACATTTGTTATAACTGCTGGACTGGGAATACATGTTCATATCCGTAATGTAGGAAAAATGTCGGACCATGTCCTCTTGGTACAAATTAAATTTCATCATCGTACCGTACCATTCCAGAGATCGATGCACGAGTGTGGCTACGAGTTGTGGGATATCTGTGTTTCGGAGTGTGGTTCAAATGGTTAGCTAACAGCAGAACAGGCTAACCGCTTTTCCCAGTCAGTGTAGAGTCCGCATTCCTGGGGTGGCCGTTTTGCTGTCTGCTTAAGCCAATCGTGGTTCAAGTGGGTCGTGTGTGGTCTCGTTTCGAAGCTCTCGTTGGGTAGGGTCAGACTGGTTTTCAGGAAAGTACCATCACTATGCGGATGCACAATCGGGCAGTAGCGGAAAATTCGAATTTGAGGGTGATGTATTCCGTCCCTAAGGCCGACGATCTTGTATGTAAGCAAGTATATGTAAGTATGTAAAATGGTATTTGTGTGATGGGCTGCAGTGTGGGATATTTGGTGCTCTGTATTCCCCGTTGATGGACATCTCGTCTTCAGATACTGTGCGTGTTAGTATCTTATCCCCGTCTGGCGGTTCGTCTCGTCATCAGATACTGTGCGTGTTAGTATCTATTATCCCCAAGCTATGGCTCAGCTCTCGGCTTTCCAACTCTTCAGTGGATGGTTCGGCGCTGTTTCGGCAATCAATTCGGCTCTTTCAGCTCTTTCGGCGCATTTGCGGCGATCCTGTCTCTGCTTTCCCGCACGATGTTCACCCGCCGATTGTCTGAGACAGAATGCCGAACGTCCATTCTCTGCGTCTTATATAGGCTCTGGCTCCCAGAATCCATTGCGCGCCCAAACATGGCAGCCCCCATAAAGCGAAAGTATAGACTCAGGCGGTGTTGGATTTCGTGTCAGATCAACAGAGTTCGACTTCTCTCGCCCGGTTTCGATGCAAGATGCGTGTCAGGGATATTTACACGTCCCTCGCTGAAAGTTTCAGCGCACAGTCAATACAGGTAAGCCGAATATCCACCATTGTCGGTCCATTCACAATGCTATATAGAATGTCAGCATAGAACGAAGCATTCGCAACTTCTCGGGGATCTCCGGTTTGAGATGTCCCTCGAAGGCCATTGAGGCCATATTGGACTAGAGCGTGGTCATGTGACTTCGGTCTGTCAGGGAACTGTCAGTGACGTCACGGGAATTATATCTTGCCAATAAGTGGCGTGTGTACCATTTAAACTGATGGTTTTCTATTGAAACGTGCTTCGAATGAAAGAATAAACAGTTTTTATAATATCTGACGTAAATCAGAGACTCGCAGGGAAATATTTGCTGGTCGGGGATTAAGGCTTCCGCGAGAGTGATTGGGCTTCGGAGCCGCGTCACATTTGGAGATTCATAGGAAATTCATGTTGTCGTCCCCCGAGCGTAGAATCAGTCCCCTTCGTAGATTTCCGCTCGGGAGTTCCGAATGAGAACGAAGATGACACTCTCCAGGTCATGGGCATTTTCGTTACACACTCGTAATCTACCTCCAGGTAAGGACGGCGAAATTAGGTGACCAATTTGATGTGACAATTAGGCGTCCGCGAGTGCTTTGAATTTAGGAAACATTTTCATGTAGGTATGGTTGCAAGATTTGGCATCTTATACAACCTTTCGTGAAATTGAACTGAAATCATTCCTCTGCATTGGTGTGACTAATCGAGTTTCTGATTGTCCCAGTGAAATATTGACGATATTTATCAAGACGGAATTGACCGCGGGTGGGAAAGATTTGTGGAACTTTGGTTACGACGGGTGATCGTGTTTTGTTAGCTTCTCATTATTCGGGTGGACCAGGCACAGCCTGGTGTCATATTAAATCTCACGTTGTATAGACTAAGACTGAGGCATTGTTTACGTTGATTGGTGAGGTCAAGGAGCAGAAAGCTCATGGTTTTGTATGGACACTTTTCAGGTGTAGAATAAGACTGAGGTGATGACATTGACCAGCGACGTCATGGATGGACTTCCCAAGATTTTACACCTTTGGATTAATTAAGGGTAATTAGGAGAAAGCCACCGCCGTTTTTACCCTCAATGTTACGTCATACCAAGCTGTCCCCAGTGACGCGCGACTTGATGGTTTAGAGTTGGTTGAACACGTGGATGTTGGCGCTGGGATAGTATTAGGTAAGGCATACGTTAATCAAGTTGAGATCGTACCTCCCGGAATTGAACCCGAGTATGGGAAACTGGTTGAAATATCCCAGCGAATATTTTCACTGCCTCACCGTTAAGGCAGTTTGGATCGTGGTGAATCCATGCTTTCATCTTCGGGCTCGTCGTCAGTGTCATCGGTGTCGTCCTCGATCGATGTCGAAATACAGGTGTTCAGTTTCGCCATGACATCACGGTAGGTCATAGACGCAGCAACTTCAAACAGTCCATCATGCGGAAAATCAGTTTGCGTGGATCCTCGGTGGAGACAAAACAGACCCGGTCGGAATGTGCCACTGGATCCATTGCGTTTTGGGCAACACCATTTTCATCGGTTCCAGCAGGGCTTCAAAATCATAACACGCCGGGTACGGAAAATAATGTTCATCCATGGGCATGTTGATGCCTTTATCTGTCAGCTCCTCAAAAATGGTGAGTGTGTTGTGAAAGACATCGACAGGAAAAATTCGTTTGACGGTAGTGTCACAGGCCTTATCGTGACAGTGCAAGTTGAACTACCAGTCAAACACCCGATGACATTTGTTATAACTGCTGGACTGGGAATACATGTTCATATCCGTAATGTAGGAAAAATGTCGGACCATGTCCTCTTGGTACAAATTAAATTTCATCATCGTACCGTACCATTCCAGAGATCGATGCACGAGTGTGGCTACGAGTTGTGGGATATCTGTGTTTCGGAGTGTGGTTCAAATGGTTAGCTAACAGCAGAACAGGCTAACCGCTTTTCCCAGTCAGTGTAGAGTCCGCATTCCTGGGGTGGCCGTTTTGCTGTCTGTTTAAGCCAATCGTGGTTCAAGTGGGTCGTGTGTGGTCTCGTTTCGAAGCTCTCGTTGGGTAGGGTCAGACTGGTTTTCAGGAAAGTACCATCACTATGCGCATGCACAATCGGGCAGTAGCGGAAAATTCGAATTTGAGGGTGAAGTTTTCAGCGTGTTGTGGACCATCCTTGATCCAATGGGCCGGGTGGGTGTGGAGAGCGCTCGTGGTGATGGTGGTGGTGATTTTAAGCGGTCACGGTGCGCTTGCGTAGTAGAGAAAGGGCACTTTAAAATTTGGATCGGTCCCATAACACGGACTTTTTAGTACAAATAATTCACACAAAGACAGGTATGAGATATATTTATTCGTCCCGACGCTCCATGTATTGAAGACGGCCCCACCCGAGTTGGTCCGAACCATTGTACGCGGTGCGGACCCTGACCTTGTACGCTGTCTGTGCGAGATCGGGTACAACCTGTTAAAAGGCAACGTACCACTGACTCCGGCTCAGAAGACCAAGTTGACCAAGCATAAAACAGGTCTCCGAACCCTAGTCCAGAAGCGAGTCTCTCAAACACAAAAGAAAAAGGTGTTACAGAAAGGCGGCTTTCTCGGGGCCATCTTAGCACCGTTGGCCGCTTCCGTGTTGGGTCCAGTATTGGGTGGACTCTTCGGCCAACAATGAACCACACGAAAAAATGGTCCTCGTCGAACCACGGTTCCTTCAAAACCTCCAATCGCCCTACCCTGTTCCACCTACGGTGAAGACCATAAACACCCTCTATGAAGAGATGCAACATATCTTACAAAGACCGGGGTTAAGCGACAGTGAGAAAGTACAACGGTACAATGAGACGCTTCAACAGTACATGACGTTCATGGACCAATACAAAACCCTCTCTACCCCAGCACCACCACCACCACCACGCGACACACCGCCGACCTCAGCACCGCTCCAGCAGCCGCCATTACCAGGGGTACCACCCACAGCCCCACAGTGGTTGGAAGACGAAGTCCTGAAGAGTGTACCTGCATCGTTCAAGAAACAAGCTGGCCTCGTATTACAACGGATGAAACAGAATCCTAACATGACTTGGAATGATAAAGGTGAACTACTGGTACAGAATCAGGTGGTCCCCGGTACCCACATGAAGGATTTGGTGAATGACCTGATGCGTCAACGCAGGTCGCACACGGATCCTCGAGGATGGAAGGTCTTCGCTCAAGGCTTGAAAGACATGCATGTACCACAGGAATTGGTGGGGAACCCCCAGCGCTGGGCCTGGATGCAGCGTGACTCACCGAGTCGTGCACCACGACAGACTCCACAACCTTGGAAAGCCGAGTCGGAACCGGAGTCACCCCCTAAAACACCACCACGACGGGAACCTTCTTTTCACCCCTTTAAAAAACTACCCTTGATCAAGACACCCCACATCTCCAGAGCCGTGACGCGTAGCAAGTCACCGCGACGAACATGACGCCGGACACAACCGCCCAAGGCCTGGAACACGTATTAAAACCAACAGCAGCAGCAGGACAGCTCAGTCGCCATGTTTTACCTCACCCTACCCAGTAACAGTTCGCTGGATGTGTTTCCTGACAACACCTTGGCCAAGTACGTGACCCAGTTACCGCAACCGTTGCATTTACCTGGACGATGGGAATGTGGCCTCGTGGATATCCAATACCCTTACTCGTGGTACAACGTGCGAGCCAATGAAGTGTGGTACGAGGTGACCTACGAAGGCAAAGTAACCCGACTCACTCTCCCCGAAGGCCAATACGATACCCCCAAGGAGTTCATGCAGGGGCTGACAAGACTGTTGCATTATAAGGCTCTACGGGAGGTCACGAATACTTCAACACCCGTCAAATCCTTTCCCTTCAAGAATCACGTGGACTTCGATTACAACGCACACAACGACAAGGCACAGATCCTTCTCACCGCCAACGTGAGTGTCGTACTGAGTCCTATCCTACAGCAAATGCTGGGTCTCGCTCACCCGACCTACACGGGTCCATCCGAGGACCATGGCCACATCCCGATGGGTATGAAGTCGGGTATGTACGGACTCTACGTCTACTCGGACGTGGTGGACAACCACATCGCAACACACCTCTGTTACGGGTGATCCCCATTAAAAAGACGTATGGAGATCAAATCACCCACAGTTTCACCCACATGCTCTACCTGCCGACATCAACACTATCATGGTGGATATAAGAGATGACACGGGACGACCGGTGGCATTCGAACGAGGAAAAGTGGTGCTGACACTTCATTTTCGACAAGCACATGCTCCCCACTTTGTATAATGAAGGTCCCTTACGGGTGCGATGCACGCAGCTATATGAACTATTATGCCCAACAGGCCGGGGGTGGCCTTCCGGTATTTGCAGGTGCACGCATGCAACGAGGACATGGGCTGGGGAACATACTCGGCAGCATCGTCAAAACGTTCCTGCCCTTGGTGACGCGTGGGGTGAAAGCGATCGGCAAACAAGCGGTACGCAGTGGACTGCAAGTCGCCGGTGATGTCTTGGGTGGCACGGCACCCAAAGAAGCCTTGAAACGGCGGGCAGAAGAAGCGGGAGGCGTCTTGGTGGCCAAAGCACAACGCATCGTAGGGAATAAAAGAGCTGCCCCACCGAGACCACGCACCAGTCGACGACCGACCCAGCGACGACGCACATCGAAGACCCAGGATATCTTTTCTTAAACATGTCCTTAATCCACGCAGAGTCCTGTCCCTCCACCAACAGTGAATTTGATTTGTGGACCGTCCCGCCTACACAGACCAGTGCCGAACAAGGAGTATGGGTGGAGCATCTCCCGCTCTCCAGCATCAACGAAACAGGGCCCATCGAGTTCAACATCAGTAATGCAGATACGTCCTATGTGGATTTAGCCCATACATACTTGTATGTGAAAGCCAAGGTCGTCAATGGAGATGGCTCCAGAATCATCCAAGCTGCAACGGTGGGCCCGACGAATCTCTGGCTGCACTCTATGTTTCAACAGGTGGATATTTTTATCAGCGACAAACTCATCAGCGACTCGACCAACACGTACGCCTATCGAGCCTACATCGAGACACTGTTGTCGTATGGACGAGAGGCTAAAGAATCTCAGCTGACAGCCGCTTTATTCTACCAGGACACAGCCGAGCACATGGACACGGTGGACAATGTGGGATATAACAAACGGAAGGCTTTCACCGCGAACGGCGTCTCGGTGGATCTCATGGGTCGACTGCACGCAGACCTCTTCATGCAAGACCGGTACCTCTTGAACAAGATCCCCATCAAAATCCGACTGATACGGGCGCCTCCGACCTTCGCCTTGATGGCCACTAACGTAGAGGGGCATGCAGCTGACTATAAGATTGTCATCCAAGACGCAGTCCTGTATGTCCGAAAAGTGAAACCGAATCCAGCCGTTCAATTGGGGCACATGAAAGCCTTGGAAACTAAACCAGCCCAGTACCCTATCCGACGTGTACAAACCCAAGAAAACATGGAAACATGAGTGCCAACAAAGAAAACCTGTTCCTGGGGGAACTACCCAAACGATTGATCCTGGCCTGTGTGGAAAATACCAGTTTCAGCGGAGCCTACCCAGAGAACCCGTTTGACTTCCAACATTTCGGCATCAGTTTTGTGGCCCTGCATGTGGACGGACAACAGGTCCCAGCCACGGCCTTAACACCGAACTTTGGGCGCGGGAATTTCATTCGAGCCTATCAGAGCCTGTTTACAGCCACCGGTCAAATCGACCAGGACGAAGGGAATATGAGCAGTCGGGAGGACTACGCCAACGGATACACGTTGTTCTGTTTCGATCTGACCCCCACCTTAGAGAACGACCATCAGCTGGCCCTCGCCAAGCAAGGCAATTTACGGTTGGAAATCCACTTTGCACGAGCCCTGCGGACCACCGTCAATGTGATCTGCTACGCCGAGTTTGACAACATCATTCAAGTGGACAAGGCGCGCAACGTTCTGTGTGACTTTGCTACCTAACATGGATACAGACCAGATAACCACCGTGCCGGAGAATGACCCAGGGACACGTATGGTCTTTCAAGGGGTGTTCGCCCGAGATGTGTTCCCATTAGACCGTGTGTATCCTGCTGCTTACGTTCTCATCACGGACCCGATGGATCGGCCCTGTGAACACTGGGTGGCCGTGTACTTGACAGAAGCGCAGGGCGAATACTTTGACCCGTACGACCTGCCACCCCTCCATCCCGATTTAGCAGACTTCATGGATCAAGGCACAGAGACGTGGTGTTGGAACAGTCAAACGTTGCAAAGCCTGGCCAGTAGCGTATGCGGACAATATTGCTTGTTGTACCTGTACCATCGATGCCGGGGAAGAACCTTATCTACCACCGTACAGATGTTATGACTGGGCCGCCCATCATTTCAATATACACGCCCCGTTCTGGGCTTAAGTTCTTTCAATGTAAGTGACGTCATACACCTGCACAAAACCGTGATGGAAAACACCCAGAACCAAGTCAGTACATGCATTCCATACAGTCAGACGAGGTCAAAATACTCGCTTCTGATTGGCTGTCAAAGGTGACGATATGCAAATTTTTTAGGTCAAAGGTCAATGGTAGTGAATATACACACTCTATACTGGATATGACCTTGAACTGATCACGTGACCTCCCCGTGATGGTAAATACCCAGAACCAAGTCAGTACATGCATCCCATAGTCCCAGGTCACGCCCGATTCACGCAGACCGTAAATGACGTCATACACCTGCGCACAACCGTGATAGAAAAACCCCAGAACCAAGTCAGTACATGCATTCCATACAGTCAGACGAGATCAAAATACTCGCTTCTGATTTGCTGTCAAAGGTCACGATATGCAAATTTTTGAGGTCAAAGGTCAATGGTAATGAATACACGCACTCTATACTGGAGGTCAAAGGGCAATGGGAGTCAATATACGCCCTTGATAGGGGCTTTCCCCTAGTTTAGGAGTAAAGTCCGTGTTCCGTTTTTTATATTTTCGGGGACAAATCCTGATTTTACATGCACCCACCCATGCACCCAGGCCCCGATAAGCCCGGGGACCGATATTAGCCCTTTTGGATAGGGTTGATAGGTGTTTTCCCCTAGTTTAGGGATAAAGTCCGTGTTCCGCTTTTTATATTTTCGGGACAAATCCTAATTTTACATACACCCACTCCCCCACTCGCTCAGCAGGACCCGATAAGCCAGGAACCGATATTAGCCCTTTGGGATAGGGTTGATAGTAGTTTTCCCCTATTGTAGGGGTAAAGTCCGTGTTCCGCATTTCATATTTTCGGGGACAAATCCTCATTTTACATGCACCCACCCATGACTTGATAGGCAGACCCCGATAAGCCCGGGGACTGATATTAGCCCTTTGGGATAGGGCTGATAGGCGTTTCCCCTATTTTAGAGGTAAAGTCCGTGTTCCGCTTTTTATATTTTCGAGACAAATCCTCATTTTACATACACCCACCCATGACTTGCAAAATCCTTCCGTAGGGACCCGAAGTCTCCGACTGAAATGAATGGACGGCATACAAGTCCGTACATGCACTCCTAATCACGTGACCGCCGCATGATGGAAAAAACCCAGAACCAAGTCAGTACATCCCATAGTCATACCCAGGTCACGCCCGATTCACGCAGACCGGAAGTGACGTCATACACCTGCGCACTCCCCGTGATGGAAAAAACCCCAGACACAAGTCAATACATGCATTCCATACAGTCAGACATACCCTCAGCCCTCTATATACTTGGGACTACTTTCTGTCCGCGGAGGCAGACCGCATCACCGCCAAACCGCATTACCGGGAAGGAATCCCCTAACATGTCTAAACATGATCCAAGGTCAGAGACGGGATGAAAGGATACAGGTCAGCTCAAGTGCACTCAATTACAAGCGTCTAGTCCGTCATTCATAATCCAGCCGTCGTCCATTAGAGAATATCCGCGTCCATAATCCAAAGACCTATTCCAGTTTCCATATAACAGTATTAGCACCAAATTCAAAAAGACAATCATAGTATACATAAACATAGGCTTGTTTCCTGCAAGAGAGAAGCGGTCAACAGTTTTCAATGATGCCGGCAAGACATCATGATGTTCCAAAAATATCAAATCCGTATCGCTGATCAGTATTCTTAATCCATAATATTCGTTGTAAAGTCGTCATCTAAAGAATGATGTATCTCAGTCACGCTTTGATTGTGACTGTTCATATGAGTACCATGAGGATCTTGAAGTACATGGGTTCATACGGCCCCTAGCCCCGGGTTAAGCGGAATTAGACACAAGTTACGAAACATAGCGCCATAGATCTTGCACGCTACGTTCGTATTTTGCTATCAACATGCGATATGTATCGCCAAATTTGAGAAACTTTGAGTGGAGGCGCTTGGTGGAATAGCCCTGTTTTATAAGTTTCTGCAACAATGTTTTGTGACGTTGATTCAAATCGTCACATTTAACACAGGATCTAGCAAATGCTACTAAACGAGATATGTATACGCCATATGCAGGTCCCACTGGAATATTACTGTCCAGAAAGGGATAGTTTACGATGTCGAAATTGTAATCATCTCTTTTGTCATAAAGTCGACGAGAGAGAATGCCCGCTTTATTTGACCTCTCCACCTCCACGTGACCTCCACAGAGGTCAAAGGTCAATGGGAGGGTTAATGCGCAATGTATACTACTCACCTTAGCAAAGAAACACCCTCAAAGATTTCTCCAGATTTAGACATGATGAAAATCAAGTGAAAAATTTAACAGACTGCAAAACACAACTACATTTCTTTGTAATTGTTTACCTACAATTTTATACATCGCAGTTTGTGCACGTGCCTGTGACAGCAGACTATATATTATATTATAGCCTCCCCTATTTTTCCATATTAAATTTGGGTAAAATCACCCATATTTACATGTCGGCTTTAATCCTTTTTTTTTTTTTTAATCTGACAAAAATATTGACCCAGTGATGGGTCTCCGTTTGGCACAATGCTCTCGAAATCATGGAATATATCTAAACTGAGCATTTTTTTGTTTTTTGTATTTGTTGTGAATTTTAAACCCTGTTAGCTCTAGCCATGTGGGTAATTGTAAGGGTGAGTCTATGTAAACTCATGGCACAAATACTGTAATAAATGCCCAGTGTTGTGTCCAAGAATTGTTCACCCCCCATCCCCTGACTCGAGTTATCCCATAAAATCCTAATTTCGCCGGTCTATGGATTTTTAAAATTTAGAAATATTTTATAATTTTTGAAATATTAAACCCTGGATCTTTCCTGTTGTTGTGTTTTGTTTTGTTTTTTGTTTTTTTTGTTTTTTTTTGTTTTTTTGCTGAAATAATTGGATCTCTCGCGTCGGTAACGCAAGTAAATATGGTGACATGCTGCTCGGCGATGAAACTTATCGTGAGTTGAAGAAGAGTGAGTGAGTGAATAGGATTTAACGTAGCTTTCAACAATATTTCAGCCATATCACGACGAACCAGCTAAACACAACCCAGCCAAGTTGCGTTCCTGTTGCTTCAGAGAATAAAACTTTGAACCAACATGGAATCAGACGTTTACATTGGTGCAATAAAGGCAAGTGCAATTACAGTGCTAGGCACCACATTATCAAGTTCCTGTTGCTATTCAGCAAATTACATTGAAGAAACAGGAACCAGACAAACACGTAGGTACTTCTAGGCACACAACCACCTCGCTGGGGGTCTAATAACACCCCAGCCACCAACCTCCCCACAGCGCATGCTCCATTTCGCAGGCTCCAATAACATCCCTGCCTCCAATAGCGGAAGTTGACCTTTACTACGTTGCTATGACGTATAGGGGAAACAAACCAACGCACGGTTCAGTTTGAATCCGACCAAACAACTCTTTTAGTGTTGCACATGAGCGAACTACTTTTCATAT
Organism: Hanleya hanleyi; assembly: GCA_036873755.1. Taxonomy (NCBI): domain Eukaryota; kingdom Metazoa; phylum Mollusca; class Polyplacophora; order Lepidopleurida; family Hanleyidae; genus Hanleya; species Hanleya hanleyi. The sequence continues at coordinate 15,156 of JAVTVY010038744.1, forward strand.
GCTCTGTCCAGATAAACAGGGAAAATTATCTCCAGATAATTCTTTTTTAACGCTAGGTCAACGGAGGTATTATGCAGACTTGAAAAGTAATCAAAATTTTCGTTAAACATCTATTTTATTATATATGATGTCACTTCCGGCGATGTGCGCGAAGGCCCCGAATCCGGTCCAAAAATCTGACTGGTGGCTGGGGTGTTATTAGACCCCCAGCGAGGTGGTTGCCCAGCCACCAGTCAGATTTTTGGACCGGATTCGGGGCCTTCGCGCACATCGCCGGAAGTGACATCATATATAGTAAAATAGATGTTTAACGAAAATTTTGATTACTTTTCAAGTCTGCATAATACCTCCGTTGACCTAGCGGTAAAAAGAATTATCTGGAGATAATTTTCCCTGTTTATCTGGACAGAGCATATGAAAAGTAGTTCGCTCATGTGCAACACTAAAGGAGTCGTTTGGTCGGATTCAAACTGAACCGTGCGTTGGTTGGTTTCTCCTATACGTCATAGCAACGTAGTAAAGGTCAACTTCCGCTATTGGAGGCAGGGATGTTATTGGAGCCTGCGAAATGGAGCATGCGCTGTGGGGAGGTTGTCCAATAACGTGTTATTAGACCCCCAGCGAGGTGGTTGCCCACGAGCATGTTTTTGAGCCACGTGACTTGTTTCACCAAATGGACGCGAAATTTACCGAATCCGTGGTGAAAAGGTCTATCCTTTATCTTGACATTCACGAAACAGTTCTGGTTTGTTTAGATGAATCTATTAGACGCGATAGTTTCTCTTTAATCAAGGTAACTGTACCGAAAACTAGAAGGTTGCTTATATAGCGAGTTACATGTACTTACTAGACAGAGACGATCAGACGACAGAGGTTTCTAGTTTCCAGAATCACCGTGTATATTCGGTCTGGTTCTCAACCAGCCGAGTTATGACACAAAAGTGAGGGTATACGCCCAGGATGAAATCCGTTATCTTTGCGCATGTTTCTTTTTTCCAAGGTCACAATGGCAATC
>JAVTVY010038745.1:0-16868 GCA_036873755.1 Hanleya hanleyi
TTTAATTCCGTTATCGGAAATTTTAATTCCGATATCGGGAATTCAATTTCCGATATCGGAAATTCTCGAATAAAAAGCACTTTGGCTTGCCATACAAAGGTAATAATAAGTGCGCCATGGAGATGTTCGAGTTACCACCAGGGAAATGTATTTGTCGTCGGCATAGCGGTGAGGGAAGGGAGACGCTATGAATCTTAGCTACCTTACTCTCAGAAAAACAAACCTAATGAAAGATGAAATTTCCGGCCTCGACTCCCGGTTCAGATCTGTAGGATATAGGACTACTACATCAAAGTCCGATTGGGCTTCTTTATAAGTCTAAAAGTTTCTATATTGGATAATGAGAAGCCATACTCAGTTGGATTGAAAATCTGTCTGGTAAATGACGATACATGCCCCATTTATCTCTACATCAAGTCTTGCCTAGCATATAATAAGCCAACGCCATTAGTTAACCTTTCACAGCTAGATTTGCCTGGACACATTGTATCTGTACCGAGAAAAATGTCTTCGATAGGCAGAGGTATCGATATCTATAAAGGGCTCCCCAAAATAACTAGGCACACAGCAGGGGGAGACAATTACATTAGTCGCGTTCATTAATATTTCAGCTATATAGCCACAATCAATATCAAACTTCATCAAAGAACATTAACAATCTGTTAAAAATCTAACAATGAAATACAAAATGTATCTAAAAACCGCATACCGTAGAACCATCATTACTGTACAAAACCTTATCCTTTTTTCTCACATATATCGACTTTTATCGACGGGTGGGGTCCTATTCCTTTTTACACCCGGGGACCCCACGGGGGCCTCAGTCGCCTCTTACGACAAGCTGTCGGAGGAGCTGAGGACTATTCTTACCATGACCTGCGGCGTGCACGACATCGCAGGTCAATCCCCGGAAGCCCCATGGGGCCCAAAGTTTGGTACTAATCCATGACCTGTAACTGAAGATTTTGCACGGACAAGCCAAAATTGCTTGACGAGCAACAGACAGATGGAAATTGCTAATAGCATTATGTCCCTCATCTTATGATGGGCATATAAAAAGGCAGATATCCTTGAACATTTTTTGGCAATTTAAACTGGTGTAATCCACCTTATATCTCTGTCTTCCCTTGTATTGTCTGAGCCTCGGGTGGCTGTCAGAAGCAGCAATAATCCGCCGACTGAAACTGACAATCTTAGCCATTACATTAAAGCCTGATATGTCCTGTGGCGACATCTCTTGACGTGACTCGTCAGAAACCCAAATATAATAGGGATAAATCGAACCCGTTTACCAGTTTAGCTCTCGATATGCAGACAGATAAAACTCAGAGGAGTTAAATATAAGTTGATACTGTAAAACTAAGATTCGTTTACCACATGCCTACAGCGGCAGAGTCCACCAGTATTAAAACTGCTGAAGCCATCCATCCAAATATCCTATCTCACAAAGATCTTCTTCATGATGGTGTTATGGATCTCGTCACTGTATTAACTTTTCTCAACCTCCTTTACTTGTGTACTGAGTGTACAATATCTATACTACTGATGTGAAATAAAACTTTCGAACTATCAATCCCAATTCACATTTTTTTTATTTGAATGGACAAAACCTACAATATCTATATGATACAGGATTACTGAGGCGAAATGCCAATGTCAACCACCGTTTAGCGGACGGCTAACTGCATTAAGTGAGATTTCTATTTCTCTGGACGCTGCAATTCTTTAAAGGATTTTTTTGCAAATCCTTGTCACCTGCCAATCATCTACCCATCTACAAAATTTGATATGCTTAATATTTTCGGCATTCTGGTGCATCAAGCCCATCGATCCACAAGGTTCACTAAAAAAAAAGAAGAAAATGTTCATCCTTTTTTAAGTGAGTGAATGAATATGATTTAAAGCCGCTTTTAACACAATTTCAGTCATATCCAGACGTTTGGTTCCTATTCCCTTTCACATCCAGAAACCACACATGCGAGGTCCTATTCCTTTTCACACCCGGGGACCCCACGGGTGCCTCAGTCAGTCGCCGCTTACGGCAAGCTCTCTGAGGGGCTGAGACCTATTCTTACCATGACCACATGTGTGCAGAACGACACCCCAGGTCAATCCCCGGGAGGGCTCCTTTTCCAAGTAATGAGGATGAACGCACTTAACTCCAATCAATGGTGATACGACACTCACCTCTCCAACTGCCGAGCAAGTTCAATGAGCAAATCTACCTTGGAATATTTACATTTTATATTTAGTGGGCCTACCATAATCACCACAGCTACAACTCTTGGAGTAAACCATTCACAAAATATTGCATTTACATGTTTTGCATCAAAGAGAAACAAGAGACTAAAAGGATTCTTTGGAAACAAATGGTTCTGATACTGGTATGTACAACTATGTATTGATCCTTCTTTATCCGAGCTTCTCTCAAGAATAAACTGAATCAGGTAAACATAAACAATCTGGGATGCTATAATGCTATTATCTGAACCACCTTTTTGTCCCCCGCCGCAACGCGGCCGGGGACTTTAAAATGGTTCTTGCTTCTATGTGTCCGTGCATGCACGGACATGTCCGTGCAAATACTTCGTAAGCAATAACTTCTAAATGCTTTGTCGGATTCCTCTGAAATTTTTCATCTGCATTCTTTGCGACAAGACGTCTCTTGGTATTATGTTTCAGCAAAATCCGCCTGTAGGTGGCGCCACTGGGGTCTTGCTTCTATGTGTCCGTGCATGCATTCTTTGCGACAAGACGTCTCTTGGTATTACGTTTCAGCAAGATCCGCCTGTAGGTGGCGCCACTGGGTCTTGTTCCAATCTTTAGTGCATGTCCGTGCAAATACTTCGTAAGCGATAACTCCTAAATGCTTTGTCGGATTCCTCCGAAATTTGGCATCTGCATTCTTTGCGACAAGACGTCTGTTGGTATTACGTTTCAGCAAGATCCGCCTGTAGGTGGCGCCACTGGGTCTTGTTCCAATCTTTAGTGCATGTCCGTGGATGTTCGTGCAAATGCTTCATAAGCGATAACTCCTAAATGCTTTGTCGGATTCCTCCGAAATTTGGCATCTGCATTCTTTGCGACAAGACGTCGCTGGTATTACGTTTCAGCAAGATCCGCCTGTAGGTGGCGCCACTGGGTCTTGTTCCAATATTTAGTGCATGTCCGTGCAAATACTGCGTAGCGATAACTCCTAAATGCTTTGTCGGATTCCTCCGAAATTTGGCATCTGCATTCTTTGCGACAAGACGTCGCTGGTATTACGTTTCAGCAAGATCCGCCTGTAGGTGGCGCCACTGGGTCTTGTTCCAATCTTTAATGCATGTCCGTTCATGTTTGTTCAAATCCTTCGCGAGCGATAACTTTCGAACAATTTGTCGGATTTCTTCGATATTTGGTAAATGCATTCCCTGCGACAAAACACCATTGGTGATGCGTTTCAGCAAAATCCACCCGGAGGTGGCGCCGCTAGAGTTCATTCCATTATTCCATGCTGCAAGTGATAACTTAGAAACACTTCTTTGAAATATCCTACATATGTACCTTTCTGGGTAACATGAGAAACGTTGCGGCTCATCGGATTCTTCTCAAATTTGGCATGCATTTACCATGCCAGGAGCTGTTGCTTGGGATTGCCTTTCGCTCACTTGCACTCACAGGTGGCGCCACCTGGTGGCAACATCACAAATTCGTTTCCGGGTAATAACTTGAGAACTGACCATCGGATTCTTCTCAAATTTTGTATGAATGTACCGTGACATAAGATGTCGCTTGATAATGCATTTCACTGACTTGCGCCTAGAGGTGGCGTCACCTCATCGGATTCTTCTCAAATTTGGTATGCAGATGTCCCCACAATACCATGTTCCTTGGGATTGTATTTTTCCCGCTTCTGCCTACAGGTGGCGTCTCCTGGTGGAAAAATTTGTTTCCGGGCAATAATTTGGCAACTGCTCATCAGATTATTCTCAAATTTTGTATTCATATGTGACCCGCCCCAAATAACATGAACACCGGTGGGCATCTAGTACCGGCAATAACTTGAGGACCCCTCTTCAGAGTCCCAAAGTTCATATGCCGATACCATGACATGAGATGTCATTTGGGATTGTGTTTTGCCTGCTTGCACCTACAGGTGGTGACTCCTTGTGGCAAAGTCTAAATTTGGTTTCTGGGCAATAGGTTGAGGATGCCTTCATATTCTTGTCAAATTTAGTTTGCAGATAATATACCATGAGTTGTCTCTTGGGGTTGCATTTCGGTTACATAATTTTCATGCTACATGGTAAAGAAAATATATTACAGTAGCAATCAACATTCAGTCAGCCATTCGGAGTTGATCTCAAAACCTGGGAAGGTGGAAAGACCCCTCTGCTTCTTACGCCTGTGAAGTAGAGCTCTGTTGCCATTCTCATGAATATCTTCTGAAACCGACAGCGCTTATAAATATTGCTGGCATTTTGGCGGGGGACCTAGCATCCTCTGGCTGCTTGTTACTAATACCACTCTTATATCCTCTCTTGAAAACTAGACATTTGAAAATTACTTTTGTATAATTTTAGCCTGGATTCCTAAATCCTAATCCTCCGACTGAAGCGGACATTTGATGCTTTTACATTAAAGTCTGATGCATGTATGTCCTCTGCTGAGCTGTCATGAAGGGCATACTCAGAAACCCCAAATATAGCAACAATAAATTGAACATTTTGCTGATATGCAGACAGATAAACGGGATTGAATACAGAAATAATTCTCAACAATTCAAGAACCCAATGGCATTGATTTGTCAAGCCAGTTTATAGACACAACCTGCTTTCTTATAGCCAGTTTTTAGCCACTGAATATACAATAAAATACATTATTACAGAAGGGAAATACCATTTATTAACTGCTTAACTGTCTTCCTTCCTTGAAAGAAAATGTTTTATTTTGTCATAACCGTTGTAGCACAGCCACAGCTATCCCTACAGTGAGAAGCCTTGGCATAAATAACAGTGTTTTCCATTATTCAGGCTTGGGTAACATGGCATCTCCAGCTCTGTAACGTTACATGTAGAGGGGATACCATACACTGACACAGTACAATGACCCAATCCTGTCAATCATCTCCAACCATGGGGATTATATAATATGGAGTAAGTGAGTGAATATGATTTAACGTCTCTTTCAACAGTATTTCATTCATATCAGGACATTTGGGTCCCAATTCTTTTCAAACACAGGACCCCATGGGTCCTATTCTTTTTTACACCCAAAAACCCCACAGGTGCCCCAATCAGTCATCCCTTATGAGCTGTCTGAGGAGCTGAGGCCCTTAATTCTTTCCATGACCAGGGGTGTGCACAACGATGCCCTAGGCCAATCCTGGGGTGGTCACGACACCTCAGGTCAATCCTGGAAGCCACATGGGGCAATACAATGTGGAAGTCCTACACCATTACCTTCCTTGACCGGAAAAACTACAACCATTGGATATATTGGCAGTGCTGTGTAGTCATTTCCCAGCTTTCCTTGTGGAAAAGGCAGACATCCTCGAAGTTTGAAATAACTGGATAAACCTGATATTGTGCAATATGTCTGAAAATTGTTCTATAAATTAAATAACAGGAAGTGTTATAATTATTCCAGGGGTGATGAAATTTATTGTAATGGTAAGTTGATGAAATATGATAGACAAAGCAAGATGCTGCTGATAATCTGTTCAGATCTTTTGCAGAACGAATAAAAACATAGAACAAAACCTTTTGCTTTAACTCATTCAGTACCGAGCGTCATTTCTGGCCTCAGTTCCAGTAGCTCCACAGCTGAGTCTCAATGTGTGCAGTGCACAAATGTCCATCACAGAAGCTGTCGACCAAAAGTTCATTTCAAAAATATTTTGTTTATGAAAGTGAATAAAATTTGAAACTTTATATCTCCATGAAATACACAAGCATCAGAAATTGTGTTTGTGTTATTTTTATAATTATATACATGAAATTATGCATGCAAATTTCATGAAAACATGTTTTTATCTGTTTGAAAAAAATGCTTCAACAAAAATAACATCAAAATTGTCATGGTCTGGTTTCAGATGTACGTAATCTCTGGCTGGTAAAATTTATAGCTGATTGTAGTATCCATTCCCAGGATAAAGATGATAATTTCCTCAATTTATTTCATCCACATATAACTTATAAATTAACGTTTTTATCTGGTAGAAATTCCGTTGATAGTGATTATATTACACGCAAAATAATGAAGCAGAAGTGTTTTTTTTCTCGTCTGATTCAATCGCGTCCGTGCTCCGTTTCCCTGAACCGATTTCAATGAATCACGTATCATTGTAAAGCCCATTCATTCAGCTTTCGTCTCGTAGTAGAATCACCATCGGATGGCCAGTGAAACGAAAGATTTGATTGGATTGAAAACAGCAATTTCACAGTGTTCACGAAACGATCTTTCTGATAAGCCCGCTGTTTTGGGCAAGTGGATTGGATAAGAGCGTTTACGTCACAAGGCGAGCCAATCGGGTTGCCTCATTCATCGCGGGTTTGTTTGGGGAAATCAAAACAGAAAATTCTGACAAGTTGGTGTCGGACAATAGCGAAATATTTGGGAAATAAATTTACCAAACGTATACGATCGTAGGAATTCTCAACAATGGATATATACCTGTACCTTGACAGAAAATATCTTGTGAATTCGTCAGATTTCTCAAGGAATCGTATGATTCTTCCAGGTATTTGAACATTTGCAAATGTCTGCCGAAACGGCGCGATGTTCTCACAGATCTCTTCTCGGATTATAGTTTTATTTCGTTATATTTTTCATTCAATACGAAAATGCTTTATATATAATCGGATAGATAGCGATCTTATCTTTCGATATATGTATGGTTTACGTGATATTTCTTCCTGAACAGACCAGGAAAGTAAGAATTCCAACGGTGGTGTATACGGCCGACTTCATTTTGGAAATTTTCGTGATTTTATTTTTTATCTGCGTTTTCAAACAACGATCTTGAAATAATTTCTCTGTTAGTCAAATCCAAATTTCAGAAATTGTTACGTGAGAAAATAAGCTTCGTAAACATATAGGCCTTTAATTACATTTGACAATGCTTAGATATGAAAATTCTATTTTCCCACGACAGTTATGATTTGCGCCATATGGCGTCATGGGGTTGACGAGGCCCAAATCTGCGACGCCAAATGGCGCTTACGGTACCGAATGAGTTAATAGATGATATTGGCATATTTAAATTTTCAATGTATACAGCCGCACCATGAATAAAGTGTATGTTGAATCAATCTTATTGATTCCATCAGTTATTCTCCGGAGATATGGCTAATAATCCAACTGAAGAAAATCCAGCTTTCAACTTTTTTAACAAGATCCTTATGGGATTCAATATACACTATGTTCTGTATGTAATAAAGTGTCAATTTGGAGAGCCTAGCCATGATCCTTGAGATATTGCAAAGACTAGAATTTGACCTTGATAAAATAGGTCAAGGTCAGTCAAAATTGAACTGTTTCTTGTCAATCACCAGTTAAGTATATACCGTAGTTCGGAATTCGGAGAGCCTGGATGTAATCCTTCAAAAGGTATTACCAATACTACAATTTGAGGTCAAGGTCAGTCATCTTCAACTGGCTTAAGGCTAATTGCCAGCTTCATATTTTTACAGATTTAGAAAGCCTCACAATAATTACATGAAGAGCTATTGTGCTAACAATCAGCCGAGGGGTTAAAAGCTATAGCCTTCTTCTTTGTTACACAATCCACCTCTTTGAACTATACTTATAGTATAAACATACTAATTTTCATAGATTTGCTGATTTTTGACCACAGTGACTTCGACCGTTTGACCTCAAAATGAATAGGGTACCGGTACCTCTTTGCCCCATGGGTAATGTATACCGCAAGTTTGGTATCAACCCATGACTTGAAACTGGAGATATTGTACAGCTTACAAAAACAGATAGAAATTGTGATCGCAATATACGACCTCGTCTATCGTGTATAGTGTATAATAGAAGAAACAGAGAAGTCCTAACATGCGGTGTTGTAATCAAATTGTAGGACTATCAAATTATGAAGAATTTTGGGCAATTGCAGCTGAAGATCCATTAAATGCTCTAATAATTCAATGATCCTATTAACATCCAATCACTCCCAAGATTTTGCCTCGTTATTGGGGTCAGTCACTTAATAATGTTGACTCCCTCCTAAATGTTGCAATTAAGATCCTGTTATTGTATCATTTCATCCACCATCCATTCTGGGGATTTGATCAGCCCTATTGTGGGGGAGAATATACACTTCTTTTGATTGAATTATACAAGCATTTACAAGGCAAAGGATGTTTATTGATGAACCATTATCAAATTATTATTATTGACACATCAACTTTTGAGAGAGATGCTTTCACTTGTCTGATGAGGATACGAAATTCTTTGTTTTTCATCAAAAAGAGCCCACTTATACTCCCATGCAGCTCACTCGCACATGTCAAAATGAAGTACTCATCATAAAATTCATCATAAATCATCCACAAAGCCTCTTGACTCCACATAGTCCATTGCTTTCTGTTTCACATTAATAATTGTTTCTTCTGTTCCATGCTTCTTCTCAAAGTCCAGGTATTTTTTGAAGAAAAACCTCATTTTCTTCACAGACAGTTTGGTGTTAATCACTCTCTCAAACAATTGTCTGAAAGATAAACAAAAATAAAACAGTGAAAATAAGAACTTTAAATATAAAATTTCATTTTGCAATCAGTTAGGCAAAATTGTAAATAATTTTAACTCTGTCACCATTCAAATACAATAATTAAAATAAAGGCTGTTCCAGAAAAAACTATTATGGGTTATAATGAATTCATGTTACAACACTGAGAAGAAAATTGTTATAATTTGGAAGTTTCTCATGGAACAGCTAGTCTTAGAGTTAGCAGTTTTACCAGGTAACAATATTTTACCTAGGGCCATACACATATATCAAACATGTATGAGTACTGATGATAGGAGTGGAGTGAAAAACTTCATTTTAATATCGGATTATGGTCCTTGATGGCTCTGGCTCTGATATATCGTACCTGGCTCCCTCTGTGTCATCCAACCGTTGTACCATATCAACATACACTGACCACAAGTCTGTCCTCTTGGGGTAGTTACTGAGGATATTCTCAAACATTGTCCTGCCCCGCTCTGGCTCCCCATGTTTGAACTCCATCTGAGCAAACTTGGCAATCACCTCCACATCTGCCAGTTACAAAATGGACAGGGTTAGCATAGAGAATAGCACAAACTCTGTAATATGGATGCATGAAACATGATCGCTTTATCATAAGGCTTACAGGATTCATGAAATATATTCACTTCATGATAAGACCTATAGGATTCCAGGTCTGCAAGTGGCTCACAGTGAAAATATAAGAGGAAATTTGCCAAAATATGGGAGAAATATAGGAATTTCTTAATAAAATATACGACAATATAGGAAATAAGGAAATGTAAGACAGGTCACTACTACATTGTATGTTCCTTTATTGGTAGTTTTTTCTGAAATGTATTTTCCCATGCTAAATTGACTCATTTCAGAGCATTGGTGAAGGTTTTCATGAGAAAAAGTCAAAATATAGGAAATATAGGAGGTTTTGAGTAAAATATAGGAATGACTCAAAAATATAGGAAATACAGGAAATATAGGAGGCACTTGAACGCCTGGGATTCATAAAACATGTTCACTTCAATCATATGGCTTACAGGATTCAGGAAACATTGTTCACTTTATCAGAATTTATTAAATTTTCGATGTTTACAGAATCACTTTATCATACAGCTTACAGAATTGAGGAAACATGTTCACTTAATCATATAGGATTCATGACACATGATCATTTTTTTAACATATGATTTACAGGATTCATGAAACATGTTCATTCTATCATACGACTTTAATACAGGATTCCTAAAATATATTCACTTTATCACAAGATTCATGAAACATTCACTTTATAAAAGGTTTGCAGGATTCACAAACTATCTTCACTTGATCAGGAGACCTACCAGATTCACTTAATCAGAATGCTTACTGGATTCACAAAACATATTCACCTTAATTAACATAAGGTTTATAGTTTTCTGTAGCAAGAACATTCAGAAACACTTCAAATTCAATCATTACAATCTAAGAGGAATATTAATTGTCATATTCCAAATGCTGAAATCTAAAGAATATAAAATTGTCAAAGTCCCAAATCCAGGTGACAATAAAGATCTGTGTCTTGCTGATTAATAATTGTTGCCCGTCACAAAGAAGTGACATATTGAAGATTGATGGGACAACAGGCACACTGGACTGTGAAATAAAAACTCTGTCACAGGTGTGTAATTGATGAGGTCCAGTAAGACTTACGGTCTCTCTGAGGTAAGCTCTTCAGACTTCGCTGTAATAATTTCCTTGCAGACTCTACTTGACCGTTTTTGAAGTAGAACAAGCCGAACATAGACCAGGCATCCTTGTTAGCACTGAACTTCTTCACCATCGTGTTGTACAACTTAGCTGCTTCCTGATCAATGAAGAAAAGACACAAGATAGACAGTGAAACCTGTGAAAACCGACACCTGGATAAACCGACCAACCTCTAAAATATAAATACTGACATTCTCTTGGGTCCCAGTACTAATTAATTTTAAGGTTTTTTGAACCTTGATAAATCAGAGCCCTGTCAAAACCGACACTATAATCTGGCCTCAAGCATGGATATAAACAGGTTTCACTGCACTACATTTGTGCTGTTGGACTTAATAAAGCCATCTTGAATACACAGGCAAACTTTACCAGTTCAGTTACTGGGCTAATAGACTGCTATTAGGTCACTGGCGAAACTTAAGATATAAGTTTCGCTTAGTAACTTAGTGGCTACTGAGCAGTTACACTCAGTTATAGACACTCAGTTGCAGGAGACTGTTTCTGAGCAGAAATTGAATGGTACTCAAAATTGTTTGAACTGAACATGGTTGAACAGGATAGAAACATCATGCCCAGTATCGCTGTGTTAGCATAACTGGGTGAGGTGGTGGTGGGGGGCCTTCCATGCATTAAATGCACAGTTGTCAGCCATTCAATATTAAACTGAAAAGTAACACTGAAGTGCTACCCCAGTCACGGTTTGCATGTGTAGGCTTCTGATTATACACTGACCTGATGACTGGGGGAAAAAATATGTCAAATTCACCCATGTTCAATTCCCTTCTGCTATCTGACCATGTAGATACTATAGCTTATGGTGAAACATTGCAGGCATATAAGAACACAACACCTGTTAGTTAAGACTGATATAAGCTTACAGACTTACCTCGGTTTTACCTGATTTGATGTATATATTGACGAGTTGTTGATAGATGGTCCAGGGGTCGTTCTGTTGTAAGGCTCTCTCTAGTAGTTTCCCCACACTCTCCCCTGTCCCATACATGTTCTCCAGGTTCAGATATCCCACCCAGACATTCACCTTCTCCTGCTCCTCTCTGATAATCAGAAATACAACTTCTCAAATAAAATAGTCCCTCTACATTTACATTAACGTCACAGGACCTACGAAGTAGGGTAGGCATTAGGACTATGATGCGGAAATCCCTCGCCCCTAGTTGAAATCCTGCCTATATTAAGAATCAACAGTGATTTTCATCAAAAATCCCAAAATTTTCATCAAAAGTAGGTCAGCTCAGAACTTGCTGGTAACAGTCCCGTAATGCACCTTCATGCAAAAAATCATGGTTCTAATGTCAACGGTTCTCCTTATTTTGCCGACGAAAGGATTCGAATGAATTCACTCACTTACTGACAACCGGACAATTCGCAGATGGTAGCCTACTTCGTAGGAATAGTACAATATTAATTGGTTGTTAATTTGGGTCTTTTACATTTGTAAAATTTGTGAGAGTGATCACTGTATTTCGAGATTCATTCTCTCTCGTTGGTATTACTCTCCAATACATTTTCATTTTCCAGAAGAGTGATCAATATAACTCTCCTGGAGGAAGAGTTAGGTGAGTGATGGAGAGAGACTGAGAGAGAAATGCTCTAGTTTGAACAACCAAAGTGCCTAATTTCCTCAGCATATCGCAGATTTCACACCTCAGTGATTCAACGGCTAGCTGTCTGGATACTACTAGTCAGAGATTTCCTGTGCTTACTATATGGGGAGGAAATTCAATTAAATGTAACCATATCGCTATTTTGAAATAGAATAATTATATAAAGCATAAACACCTAATTTCTGTCCGCTAAGCCTGTAAAAACTTTCTCCTCATGTACTGTGCATGAGACAGTTGTGACAACTACCCAGGGCTATGTAGACAGCTATATCTATTGAATCACTTGGGCATGAAATGAATGGTACTCCCCAAAGAGCATTTAGTCTCTGCTATCCAGATACATACATAGACATTCTTCAGAACAGCATGTGGCTTCATGCAATATGCAAGAGAGACTTGAATGCATTCAGTAAGTTTCGGTAATGTGAGTGTTTATCTTCAGTCATTCTTATATTTTCTGGGCACTAAGAATCTGTCACCCCATGTCCTCACCTAAAGTTTATAGTACGAAGAGCTCGCTCAGCAATGGCTCTTGCTTTCTCAATCTCTGTCGTCTCCAGATGGTGGGCCATATATCGGAGCCAGACCAAGCTACTGTCAGGTGACTGCAGGACCAGCCTATCAAAATCCTCCTCTGTCTCAGGCTCCTGTTTGCCAGCCATTTGAAGACGCTCCAACTATAAATCCAGGATACAGTGTAAGGACATTAGTTGTTTTTTCATTGTATTTGAAATGGGATTAATTAAGTATATTATATTAGTTCTGTGCTATCCCAATTTAATGGGATACACAGTCAAATCTCCACATGTTGGTAACATGTGGTAACTGAATGGTAACCGCAAGGAAGGGCCCGGAACGGTACACCTCAGTACAGTACCAGTCAGTACTGACCAGTATCCACATAGAACCACTCAGTAACTGGTCAGTGCTGATTGGATACTGTACAGTACCACACGAAAACTGAACAGTAAACAACCTGTTACTGGGTAGTACTGCTCAGTTACCTCTTGGAACCAGGCTGTTGCTAACCAACATGTACTGCTCCGTTCAGTTCTGACCTGTGGTTACCACACAGGAACTGTTCAGTTACAGCTCAGTTCTTACATGTATGGTGGGCCTTTCCATGCTGTACCATTCAGTAGTGTACAGCTCAGTACATGTCTGTGAAAAATTGCCTGTGTATACCTTGAAATATTGTAGTAAGCCACTGAGTGATGTGTATATGAATAGCACAGAGAATAGTATAACAGTGTGAATTTCTTGTAAGCCATTTACATAATGAATCACTATTAATACTCAATTATTTTTAGGATGATACTTTCTTGGTAATAAAAGTACATTTACTTTTACTAGTGCTGGGTGGATGATCCCTACATGACCTCAAACTGTTCACCCACACTCAGAGTACATCACCAAAAATCAACAACAGTAAATACAAGAACTATAAACCACTTGGCCACATCAATGGATGCTGAAGTGGCCGAGTGGTATTGCATCCACTGCTGGCGATTTTGCTCATTAAACACCTCACACAATTCATTTACGTATTGAATCACAATTTCAATTATTTCTCTCCACTCTTACCTTGTAGAGCCGGTGTTCTTCCTCCTTCTGTTCCTTCATTATTGCTCGTTTTGTTCTCGCAGGTTTCTGTGGAATATCAACATCACAGAATAGTAGTTGTCTGTTACAAAGCTTCACTGGGCTCTCAGCCAATCAGCATCGTCTGCTTTTTAACAGAGTGGGCTCAGCATGTCAGTTATAAACAAGATGTTGTATCGTGTGTTCTTGTGTAATAATTTAGCATAAAACTTTCCCAACTCTCTCGTATGCAGTTACATGCTCCCTGTTTTGATCAAAATCGATGCGAATCGAATGCGCATGCATGCCACATTTTTCTGCCCAGTGCAGTCAGAGGGTGTTACACCAACAGTTTACGAAGTTACAAACTCACCTCTGCATTAATATAAACTTAAGCAATCAGATCATTTTTCAGTGGGAAAGGCATCTGATCATAAAATCTCATAAACAGGCGTCCAAAATTTGTTCACAGGATTCAAGGAACATATATTTAATCCTTGTCCTGGAATCCAGTAAGCAGATTTGAAAAGTTATACATTATGACAGGCTTTGCTGTTAATCTATCAAAATTCAGCTCTTTTGAGTATGGGACAACTAGGGCATGTCTGGTTGAAGTCTGAAAACTTCATTGGGACACCGATGACTTGTTTCGTGATTTGGTCATCTTGGTCCGAACGGATGGCCTGTGTAATGTACGGTCATACATTTTGACAATACCCCAAGGTCAAATTTGGCTGGGGTGTACAAACTGCCCACCCATATCCTTTTGAAAAGATAAGTCCCTGAGGAACAATTAAATATGGCCTACTGTGTGACATTGTACAACACTGACTGGGTCACCCACCCACCCCCTACCTGAATCGTGCCGTGCGTATATTTATAAGAGTATACAAACCTTTTGTTTTTCCCGTTCATCCTCAGAGTCAGAGTCTGAATCACTGCTCACATGACCTTCCCTTTGTCCAGTTATAGCTGTGGGAGACTGATATTCGTCCATCCAGGAGAAGCCTGCTGAAAGCTTAAGTCTGGGAACATCACCATCAGCTGGTGTTTCTTCCTCTACCTATAAACAAGGGTAGACATTCTTGGAATGACAGCTTCACAGTATGGACTCAATACATGTACGTAGTTACTATAACATTTGGTCCATATACTTCATGTAAAGGGATCTGGAGACCGGAATGTTAGGGCTGGATAAGTTTCCAACGCGAATCAATGACCATACATTTAACAAACCGAGAGAACTATCTCTCAAACATGGAGGACAAATAGTTGTTTCTGCTGAATAAACTCATGAGTACCGGTACATGTATATCGAACTGACAGTCATCAGCAATCCACCATAGGTGATCATGGACATATATATCCACATTGGAGGGTATTAAAATGACAATCTAATTTGCATAACAATAGACATCTTTTGTTCTCTCTTAAAAATTGGATTATGCATTCTTCGAAGATCTCCATATTCATGTTCCACAAGCAATGCAGTTAGAATAGACCAGAAATCTGTTGAAGATGACTAAAGTTAATCTATTTTTCAGAGCTCAAATATATAGAAGAATATATCTGGAGCTAGGAATTTGGTCATGCTCTACCAGAACCTCAGCGCAAAAATTCTCCCATCAATTAACGTCTTGACAAAAGCTTACACCCTCTAACCTCCTATGTATTTCTTGTAGGAGTCAACCCTACTAGATCATATTTGTGTTGATCTAGTTCTAAATATACATCTTATGCAATGCATGTTTGCTGAGTGTAGACAATAATTGAAAGCCTTGGTGTATTGTGGCACATTGGGCTATTTTTTCTTCTTCTTTCATAGAATCAGAGTTTACCGATACATCCTCTTCTTCCGATGAGTGTGATAATTTTCTTTTCTTGGCAGATTTAGCTGTCTTTCCAGTTTTCTTATTCTCTCCCTCTTCTATCTTATTTTCTCTCTTCGTTCCTCTTGTCCGTTTCATGCCACAAAGTCTGAGTGGAATGTCTTCGGGTACTCCGGTGTCTTTCTCCAGTAAGGACAGCTCAATCTTTTTGGCCTCTTCATCCAGACTTTGAATTAAATATAACCATTACTATGATAATCCCTCTAATAATTCCATCACAGGAAGTGAAGGTAATTTCTCTAATAAATTCAATCACAGGAAATCAAATTTTCCAGAACAAATCAGGGGGTGAACCAATTTATTAGAAGAGCAAGTTGACAAACTGGTTCAAAATCATACAGATAATCCATCAATTCTTCGTTATTTCAGTGATTTAGAGGATGATCAAATTTGTTAGAACAGCTGATTGAAGTTTGTCTACAAAATTAGAAGTAATTGAAATTCGATAGGAGGATTGATAGAGATTTTACCATACTCATCATAAATAGATAAAGCAGATTATTACAGTGTTCGAATTTAAGAAAAATTTGAACCAGTCCACCGGACTGGTGAGCCAAAAATATAACCAGTCCGCAAATATTTTTACTAGTCCGTTAATATTAAATAACAGATGATATGGGAACATTTGTCATCATGAATATTTTGTTCTCTGTGATGGTTGCTACTAAATAAGAAATTAATAATTGTGCATTTCTTGAATTTCTTGAGCGCGTGTGAAGATAATCACAGACGACAAACCCCGTCGGCTAGACTTTGACGGCGACTGCACGTGTCGTCGCGAGACACTGCTTCAACAAACGCCATTTCAAGCCAAAATATCAGTAGATCTCTTTCGAAGTTGATGGAGAATATGTTTAAAATTGTCCTGGTAAACATGATCAGGTCGACAGAAGCGTAATCATGTTGCTGATTTCTCGATTCCCGACCTGGAAGTGGGTGCTTTATTTTCTAAAAAGATCGCCAACCTGCATTGCCATGCTGCATTACAATCACACTTTACGGTATGCTGACAGTGATCGCGCCGCTTTACGGTTGTTGTTGTTGTCGTAAAACGCCGCCGTGGTCGTGATTTCGTTGGAATTTGCTGACAATTTTTTTAGACTCGCACGATTTATTTAGACTCGGTCAGGTAACCGAAAACAGACATATTTCGTTTTTCATTCTTTACAAATTGTGCGGAGATATCCAGAGAAACAGTTTACACAATGAACTGAGAGATTTTTTGTTACCAGTCTGACGGACTTGTTGTTCAGTCACTCACACCAGTCCGTTTGATTTTTTACCAGTCTCGGACTGACGGACAGGTGC
>JAVTVY010038746.1:0-16948 GCA_036873755.1 Hanleya hanleyi
CAAAATAAAAACGCAAAACGGGAGCGATCACAGGATGCGCTAGCTCGTCCCAGTAAAAATTATTTTTAAAATATATTCGGCCATTCTACAACACTTAACTCGCATACATTTATTAATGAATAATTTCCCTTCATTGTCAGCCCAAATTTTACAAGATCCGTTTCGTTCTTCGTCTATTACAGTATCAACAACTTTACTTTCCTTTCATTTGCTTCAACGACACCACAACTGACCCAATTTTTCGGTTGGAATGAGGTAGATGTTAAAAGCGCTAAAACTTGAATGTGACGGATCTTTTTTAATTTGGGCTGACAATGAAGGGAAATTAATCCTTAATAAATATATGTGAGTTAAGTGTTGTAGAACGGCCGAATATTTTTTAAGAATAATATTTACTGGGATGAGGTCGCGCGACATTTTTTTCATGGGAGAGAACAGTTTTGTATGAGAGAGAGCTCTGACCCTAGCCAGACAATCTCTCAGAAATTATCCGTCGTCTGGCGTGATGGGTCATAGTAAGCGCGGACTAAGTGATATTGTGTAAAATCACGAGAAACTGGTGCACCATTTCTTCACAATCACTTGTCTCCCTTGTTCAAACGTTCACCTGACGTTAATTATAAAACGCCAAAACAGATCATAATCATTTTCATTTCTTGGTTATAATCACTAATCACTTCATATAATTAACACAGTCGGTGTTATATTTGTTAAACTCCCACTGATGAGTCCACGTTTTATCCTTATGAGCATATAAGGAGATCAAATTGCGTACATTGGTAACGTGGCTATACACCATTCCAGTATTGATAATGTGGCAGTGGACGAAAAAAAGTTCCTTGTATAGTGAAGTGGGAGCCTCACTGTCAAAATAGTAGCATGATTTCCAATTACGTGAGAGTCGTGATCTCACTATCACGAAGGCATGACTCTGTTGAGATTATACTTGGGGACTCAAAAAATGCTGTGGCGCGCTGATAGAATGTCAAAGCCACGAATACGGACAGTGATGATGGCATACTCACTGTGGGCCATTTGGTGAGTAAAATTAAGATGAGGTGTAAAATGTGTAAGTAAGTTGAAATAAACACTCATATCTTCTCAGCCATGGTTCGTCTGACAAAGCAGACCTGCATTATCTAGAACGGGGGTGTTCTTATTTCAAGTTAAATACTGCACTACGTTCCATCATTTACCTTGACCTGGGACGAGTATAGATATTCAACACCGTGCGGCGAGGATTTTCTTTGAACTTCAAATATGACAAGCGGTGGTTATATTGCTTTCCAAATGGGAAATGTTATCCGTCGAGTATAGTCAATCAAATCTGAAGTTTGGAGATGTCATACACTTCTCCTAATATGGATCTGGGAATATTTATAGAGCTATGACATCACCAAACCGTATTCTTGTGAGAAAACGTATTATGTTCGCCCAAAAAAACATAGCACACGTGTAGTGTTTGACTTGGGTACCGGTATGCCAAGAAGGGTCTTCCATGTTCTAAGTATATTTATGTAGGCAAACCATTTGATGAAATTGCGGGTAGCTCATCAGTCGAGTCATTCCAGAAATGGCCGACAGTATCAAAGCATAGCAAGTATAGTGTATCAAACGGCAAGGCCAGAAGAGCTGGGCATACGCAGTGACAAGATTTAGCGAACGATGAATCATCAGGAGTGGCGAGACAAAATATCCACCTTAAAATCTCCAAGGAGAAGATGATGAGGACGGATGAGGCAGGAGTGACTAAATCAAACGATAAATACACACTAACATGATTTCACAGTCTCTGTGGAGTCCGTACACTGTCCATGTCTTGGGCTCATTTACGAAGGACAGCTGAAATGTTAAGATTACCAAGGTGCCCAGACAGGTAATTCAGTAAGTCACTGATGGTAATTCAGTAAGGCATATGGCCATTACAACAGAAAGTAAACCATCAGTGCTTGATTAGTTTAGCTCCTTGAGTAACATAGCCCAAGGGTGGTATTACAGGACTAATTAGCAAATGATGGCAGCAATATTCGAAAGCTTTTCAAGAATCTCAGGAGAATAACAGTACATGTTTCCGTTAATAATTAGAAAAAAACTGGAATGAACACGGAAATAGAAGTTAACTGTTTAACCAATAAATATGTTCCAAATCTCAACGATAAGAATGAATGATAAAATCGTCCCAGAAACGCACATACATGTAATATGTAGAGGTATTATGTACTGTTTCAGTACATTTGTACCAACAGTACTGAAATATTTAAGTACTGATCAGTACTATAAGTGTACAGTACTGAACCGATACTGAAATATTTCATTAATGTGCCAGTACTATAATATTTCAGTACTGTATCATTACTGCACTATTTCAGTGCTGTGTGAATTATTACAAAACGCTGACGTATATGTGATAAAATAGTATTGTGACAGTAATGAAATACAACAGTGAGTACTGTTATAATTCAGCACAGTATCGGTATATCTGACAGTAGGAGATATAAAATCCGAGGGTGTACCTGACTACTTAGTAGGAGGTACACAATCAGAGGATATATCTGACAGTAGGAGGTACACAATTAGAGGGTGTAACTGATAGTAGGAGATAAACAATCAGAGGATATATCTGACAGTAGGAGGTATACAATGAGAGGGTATATCTGATAGTGGGAGATATACAATCAGAGGATATATCTGACAGTAGGAGGTATACAATGAGAGGGTATATCTGATAGTGGAAGATATACAATCAGAGGATATATCTGACAGTATGAGGTATACAATGAGAGGGTATATCTGACAGTAGGTGATATATAATCGGAGGGTAATTCCGATAGTAGGAGGCAATGGATCCGAGGGTATATCTGGCAGTAGAAGATATACAATTCTAGGGTGTATTTGACAGTAGAAGGTATACAATCACAGGGTATATCTGGTAGTAGGAGGTATACAACCAGAGGGTGTATCGGACAGTAGGAGGTAAACAAGCCGAAGGTGTATCTGACAGTAGGATGTATACAATCTGGTGATGTATCTGACAGTAGAAGATGTACAATCAGAGGGTATATCTGACAGTAGGAGGTATACAATCAGAGGGTATATCTTGCAGTAGGAAATATACAATCAGAGGGTATATCTGGCAGTAGAAGGTATACAATCAGAGGGTTTATCTGAAAGTAGAAGATATACAATCAGAGGGTATACCTGGCAGTAAGAGATATACAATCAGAGGGTATATCTGGCAGTAGAAAATATACAATCAGAGGGTATATCTGACAGTAGGAGGTATACAATCAGAGGGCATATCTGACAGTAGAAGGTATACAATCTGAGGGTATATCTGACAGTGGGAGGTATACAATCAGAGGGTATATCTGAGAGTAGGAGGTATACAATCAGGGGGAATAGCTGACAGTATGAGGTATACAATCAGAGGGTATATGTGGCAGTAGGAGGTATACAATCAGAGGGTATATCTGACAGTAGGAGGTATACAATCTGAGGGTATATCTAACAGTAGGACGTATACAATCAGAGGGTACATCTGGCAGTAGGAGGTATACAATCTGAGGGTATATCTGACAGTAGGAGGTATACAATCAGAGGGTATATCTGGCAGTAGGAGGTATACAATCAGAGGGTATATCTGGCAGTAGGAGGTATACAATCTGAGGGTATATCTGGAAGTAGAAGGTATACAATCTGAGGGTATATCTGGCAGTAGGAAGTATACCATCTGAGGGTATATCTGGCAGTAGGAGGTATACAATCAGAGGGTATATTTGACAGTATGATCTATACAATCAGAGGGTATATCTACAGTAGGTAGGATAAAATCTGAGGGTATATCTGACAGTATGAAGTATACCATCTGAGGGTATATCTGGCAGTAGGAGGTATACAATCAGAGGGTATATCTGACAGTAGGATCTATACAATCAGAGGGTATATCTGACAGTGGGAGGTATACAATCAGAGGGTATATCTAACAGTAGGATGTATACAATCTGAAGGTGTATCTGACAGTAGGAGGTATACAATCAGAGGCTATATCTGACTGTAGGAGTTATACAATCAGAGGGTATGTCTGATAGTGGGAATTATACAATCTTGAGGATATATCTGACAGTAGGAGATATACAATCAGAGAGTATATCTGGCAGTAGGAGGTATACAATCAGACGGTATATCTGACAGTAGGATGTATACAATCAGAGGGTGTATCGGACAGTAGGAGGTATATGACCAGAGGGTGTATCTGACAGTAGGAGGTATATAATCAGAGGGAATATCTGACAGTAGGATATATACAATCTAATGGTATATCTAACAGTAAAAGGTATACAATCAGAGGGTATATCCTACAGTGGGAGGTACATGTATACAATCAGAGGGTATATCTTAGAGTAGGAGGTATATAATCTGATGGTATATCTGACAGTAGAAGGTATACAATCAGAGGGTATATATCTGCCAGTAAGAGGTATATAATCAGAGGGGGTATATGACAGTAAGAGGTATACAATCAGAGGGTGTATAGAACAGTAGGAGGTATACAATGAATCCGAGGGTATACCTGACAGTAGGAGGTATACAATCCGAGGGTATACCTGACAGTAGGAGGTATACAATCCGAGGGTATACCTGACAGTAGGAGGTATACAATCCGAGGGTATACTGACAGTAGGAGGTATACAATCCGAGGGTATACCTGACAGTAGGAGGTATACAATCCGAGGGTATATCTGACAGTAGGAGGTATACAATCCGAGGGTATACCTGACAGTAGGAGGTATACAATCCGAGGGTATATCTGACAGTAGGAGGTATACAATCCGAGGGTATATCTGACAGTAGGAGGTATACAATCCGAGGGTATACCTGACAGTAGGAGGTATACAATCCGAGGGTATACCTGACAGTAGGAGGTATACAATCCGAGGGTATACCTGACAGTAGGGGTATACAATCCGAGGGTATATCTGACAGTAGGAGGTATACAATCCGAGGGTATACCTGACAGTAGGTAATCCGGTATACCTGACAGTAGGAGTGTACAATCAGGGTACATCTGACAGTAGGATGTATACAAGCAGAGGGTGTATCGGACAGTTGGAGGTATACAATCCGAGGGTATATCTGACAGTAGGAGGTGTACAATCCGAGGGTATATCTGACAGTAGGATGTATACAATCAGAGGGTGTATCTGACAGTAGGAGGTGTACAATCCGAGGGTATACCTGACAGTAGGAGGTGTACACAATCCGAGGGTATATCTGACAGTAGGAGGTATACAATCCGAGGGTATATCTGACAGTAGGAGGTATACAATCCGAGGGTATACCTGACAGTAGAAGGTATACAATCCGAGGGTATACCTGACAGTAGGAGGTGTACAATCCGAGGGTATAGCTGACAGTAGGAGGTATACAATCCGAGGGTATATCTGACAGTAGGAGGTATACAATCCGAGGGTATACCTGACAGTAGGAGGTATACAATCCGAGGGTATATCTGACAGTAGGAGGTATACAATCCGAGGGTATACCTGACAGTAGGAGGTATACAATCCGAGGGTATACCTGACAGTAGGAGGTATACAATCCGAGGGTATATCTGACAGTAGGAGGTATACAATCCGAGGGTATCTGACAGTAGGATGTATACAATCAGAGGGTGTATACCTGACAGTAGGAGGTATACAATCCGAGGGTACATCTGACAGTAGGAGGTATACAATCCGAGGGTATACCTGACAGTAGGAGGTGTACAATCCGAGGGTATATCTGACAGTAGGAGGTGTACAATCCGAGGGTATATCTGACAGTAGGATGTATGCAATCAGAGGGTGTATCGGACAGTAGGAGGTGTACAATTCGAGGGTATATCTGACAGTAGGAGGTGTACAATCCGAGGGTATATCTGACAGTAGGATGTATACAATCAGAGGGTATATCTGACAGTAGGAGGTTACAATCCGAGGGTATATCTGACAGTAGGATGTATACAATCAGAGGGTATATCTGACAGTAGGAGGTGTACAATCCGAGGGTATACCTGACAGTAGGAGGTGTACAATCAGAGGGTATATCTGACAGTAGGATGTATACAATCAGAGGGTGTATCGGACAGTTGGAGGTATACAATCCGAGGGTATATCTGACAGTAGGAGGTGTACAATCCGAGGGTATACCTGACAGTAGGAGGTGTACAATCAGAGGGTACATCTGACAGTAGGATGTATACAAGCAGAGGGTGTATCGGACAGTTGGAGGTATACAATCCGAGGGTATATCTGACAGTAGGAGGTGTACAATCCGAGGGTATATCTGACAGTAGGATGTATACAATCAGAGGGTGTATCTGACAGTAGGAGGTGTACAATCCGAGGGTATATCTGACAGTAGGAGGTGTACAATCCGAGGGTATATCTGACAGTAGGATGTATACAATCAGAGGGTGTATCGGACAGTAGGAGGTGTACAATCCGAGGGTATATCTGACAGTAGGAGGTGTACAATCCGAGGGTATATCTGACAGTAGGATGTATACAATCAGAGGGTATATCTGACAGTAGGAGGTGTACAATCCGAGGGTATATCTGACAGTAGGATGTATACAATCAGAGGGTATATCTGACAGTAGGAGGTGTACAATCCGAGGGTATACCTGACAGTAGGAGGTGTACAATCAGAGGGTACATCTGACAGTAGGATGTATACAAGCAGAGGGTGTATCGGGCAGTTGGAGGTATACAATCCGAGGGTATACCTGACAGTAGGAGGTGTACAATCAGAGGGTATATCTGACAGTAGGATGTATACAATCAGAGGGTGTATCGGACAGTTGGAGGTATACAATCCGAGGGTATATCTGACAGTAGGAGGTGTACAATCCGAGGGTATACCTGACAGTAGGAGGTGTACAATCAGAGGGTACATCTGACAGTAGGATGTATACAATCAGAGGGTGTATCGGACAGTTGGAGGTATACAATCCGAGGGTACACCTGACAGTAGGAGGTGTACGATCAGTGTCATGAGACTGATTACTTGGGACAAAAATGTTGTGCGCGTTGATAAAATGCCAAATGCCACGACGGCAGGGGCAGTGATGATGGTCATCCTCATTGTGAGCAGTTTGAGGAATAAACTGAAGATGAGCTGCAAGTAAGGGGAAATATAACAAGTCTTCGCGGCCTGACAAAGCATGTCCTGCATTATCGAGGATGGGGTCTTCCTTGTTCCCTGTAGAGTCGCGTCGTTCTAGATACCGGCGACAGTGTCGAACGAGAGCAAAGTGGTGTATCAAACGCCAAGACCAGATGAGCGGGGCATGCGCATTGACAAGATGTAGCGAACGATGAATCATCAGGAGTGGCGAGCAAAAAAATCCACCTTAAAATCTCCAAGGAGGAGATGATGAGGACGGATGAGGCAGGAGTGACTATATCAAACGATAAATACACACTAACATGATTTCACAGTCTGTACACTGTCCATGTCTTGGGCTCATTTACCAAGAACAGCTGAAGTGTTAAGATTCCCAAGGTTCCCAGACAGGTAATTCAGTAAGCCTTCAATGGTAATTCAGTAAGCCATATCGGCCATCACAGCAGAAAGCAAATCATCCCAGGTTGATGAGTTTAGCTCCTTGAGTAACATAGCCCGAGGGAGGTATTACAAGACTAATTAGCAATTGATGGGAGAAATATTAGAAAGCTTTTCAAGAATCTAAGGAGAATAGCAGTACATGTTTCGCTTAATATTTTAGAAAAACTGAAGTGAACACGAAAATGGAACTTATCTGTCTAACCAATGAATATATTCCAAGTCTCAACGATAAGAATGAATATACTAATATATTTGAGTACCGGTACAGATCAGAACTGAAAGTTTACTGTGCTGAACCAGTACTGTTCTATTTCATTAATGCGCCAGTACTATAATATTTCAGTACTTTATCATTACTGTACTATTTCAGTGCTGTGTGAATTATTATACGGTACTGAAGTACGCTAACAACGCTGATATACAGTGGTGAAATAATACTGTAACAATAATGAAATACAACAGAACTGTAAGAGTATTTGTATGCAAGAATACTGTTAAAATTCAGTAATACTGAAAATATATGTAAACGTACGGAAATACTGAAAATATATGTTTCAGCATTGTACCACTATTACAGTACTGAAATATTACAATAATGAGGCAGCACCTCAGTATTGCCAAAATTACAGGTGCTGCCTCATTACTGTAATATAGCAGTACTGTATTAGTGTTACAGTGCTGAAACATATATTTTCAGTATTTCCGTACGTTTACATATATTTTCAGTAGGCCTATTTCATTTCAACGACGGCTGCCAACGAATATGTAGTCTGGTGTCCGAATCCAAGAAGACGAACTGCTCTCTAGGCTAGTCACTTGTGAATGTCAGTTGCAAGAAGTCATGTTGACCACTTCATAGATTGGATCGGCCTCTTTTTTTTCTTCTTTTTTTTTCTTCTTTTTTTTTTTAATTTAATTCCGTACCGATGTTAATATCCAGTCATTATAGGACAACCTCATCTCTAAAGCACAGACACCAGTGAATGCTTTCCGAGTGATCCTTCACTTCGGAATATTTGGTCATTTGTGAGAGGTGGGATAAAAAAACAGAACCAAAATCCTATAAAGATTCCAATACAAAGAACCGAATATTTTTAAGAATCAAGAAGAATCATTTTTTTGAGATTGTTGTGCAAGGATCGAATCCCGGACCCTCAGAGTGCGCGTGAGGCAACTAATCCCAGGCATGCTTGTTCGCTTTGCCACATCAATTCCCTTTGATTGTACGTTACATATATACACTGTGAATATAATGTTTTATGTTTTAAACACTTTCTAAACTAATATCAAGGGACCGTTCTGAAAACACTTGAGCTTTAAACATATATGCGTATAGAGAACTTTTTATCACCTAAACATAGTTGGTATATTTTGCGAAATAAGTTAAACATATTCAGGCCTAAGTGCTCGAAACGGACCAAAGTGTGCATTTGACAAAGTGTTTATACCCTAAACGTCCAATTTACAGTGTAGATGATAACAAGATTGGGATATACTACCCGGGTATTGTATATGGTAGGTCTAAAGTACAGGGAAATATAATGAACCTACCTTTAAGTTGCACGTAGAGAGAGAGCACGGAATTGGACGTGACAACCAGGACAAATGATTAGGTCTTCGGCAAACCCCCAGTCTCCTCAGCAGAAGCGGTCGATCTAGATTACAATATCAGTTTTTGACACAAAATGCCAATATGGCAGTATTTGCTATCGAGCAAACAAACCTTCGCGTACAATGAATAATTCCTGGCAACCGAAAATCTGCAACAGTTGTCAGGTATCAGATTACGACAGGTGCCTTTCGAGTAATCTCTTATTCTATTTATCGGTATATTGATACCGATAGGTGGAAACAGGCGTTCAGGGCCAAATATGTTGACACTGTTGCGCAAACGATTTATGAAAAAGCCAGCAAGCTCACGCGAGCGAGCAATGTCGATGTCATCGCCCGATGACGGTCCGCATCTCTGCACACAAGACCAGCTGTTACCGTATGCAGCAGCCGGCCTGGTTGACAGCACAGCATGTAGTGTCGCTGTACAATAGAACAGCCCCCGGAATTCCAGGCTCAACAATACCGGTACTCCCCATACAAGTCCCAAGGTTAACATGCTCGATATAATATAGATGTAACGCTATTCTGTGCTGAATAGTTGTACAACCATATTTAACTTTCCAAATCATAAAGCTACGAAATCTATAATTGTGAGTGGAAGGAAGTGAGGCCTTCTCGCTTCACATGTAATATAAAACAAACAGGAAACAATATTGTAAGTCCTCTAATAGGCCAATCATAGGAATTGCAGTTTTAAAGGCCATTGATTAAATTGATAGAGAATGGCCAACATTTTGTCTTTTCATTATCAGATGGAACAATTACAACTAGTAGAAGAAAAAATTCATAGGGCGTATAGGCCCCCCACACTCCCCCGCTGGTACGACGAAGTTATGCTCGAGCAAATGTTTACATCCACACAGAAGTGAGATAGAAAGTTTGATGCTAGATGTCGAAATGTTCTATCATAATGCACCAGAACGCCCCGTTTTGCATCCTAATCAAAAGTTTCCAGAAAGAACGTCTCGATATGTCTAATAAAATCCGTACAAATAGAAAATGAGGCATGAACCCACCGTTTGGCAGGACCATGCCGTCCAAAATATATATAGTCGGGGAAAGAGTTCCACATGACAACGTTGTAACTTCATCCAGAAATCTGGAAGGTTTTTGTTTTCTAGTCGAAAATATGCTGTCACAACTACGCCATGAGAGCACCAGTTTACATCATTCCTGCCTTCAATCTCTTCCTATACACAGTATGGCTGCATATACTTTCGACTCCAAGCAACCTGTGCATAGACAGTATGGCAACATTATAAAATGTTGTATTTAAAATTGTACATTGAATGATGGGAACTTGTGTTTGTGTATTGAGTGCTTGAAACAATTGTTATATTATCTGAGAATTGAAAGAAAATTATTTGACAGTTTACATCAGTTTTCATGAAGAAATGGAGATGTTTCGAAATACGAGATAGTTTAGCTCTGAAATGTAAACAGTGTGAAATATGGTAAATAGCGACGTGTGATATGTGTAGATCATGTCATGAAGGTTGCCGGAAACAAGCAAAAGTTATGCAGCCATTGCTACTCTTATACCAAATGTCAGCTAACATGGCTGGTGAAATCGTCCTTCGGTTATTGCAGTCACAAGCTTAGAATGGCCGAATCTGATGGTCAACGCCATGGTGGCCATATTGGATTATGCAGATGGATGAAAACAATCTCTGCCATCGTCTCACTCATATCAAACCACTGTCCAAGATTGAAGTCAATTGGACAAATTGTTTTTAGTTATTGCAGTGACAAGCTTATTTAGCATGACAGCCATATTGGATTATGCAAGTTGCCGAGAAGCAATCTTAGCCATCATCTCACTCATATCAAATCACTGTCCAAGTTAGATGTATATCGCCTCGGACAAATAGTTCTTGAGTTATTGCAGTCACAAGCTTACATAAGATGGTTCAATGCGGGGTCAAGGCCATGGCGGCTATTTTGTATGAAGCAGGTTGCCGAAAAACAATTCAAGCCATCCTCTTACTCATACCAACCCACTGTGCAAGTTTGATGTGAATCGGACAAATCGTTTGCAGTTATTGCAGTCACAAGCTTATGTAGCATGGCTCAATAGGTGTCAAGGCAATGGCGGCCATATTGGATTACGCAGGATGCTGATAAACAATCCCAGCCATCCTCTCATGCACAGCAATCCACTGTCCAAGTTTGATGTCAATCTGACCAATCATTTGTATGTTATTGCAGTCACAAGTACATAGCTTAGTACATACCATAACTGAATAATTTTTGAGTTACTGCAATCACAAGTTATTAGCATGGCTGAACAGAGATCAAGGCCATGGCGGCCATATTGGATTACGCAGGTTGCCGGATATCCCGGCCATCCTCTCACTCATACCAACCTACTGTCCAAGTGGGATGTCAATGGGATATTGCAGTCACGAGCTTAGGTAGCATGGCTGAATAGGGTCAAGAACTCGGCGGCCATGGCGGCCATATTGGAATACGCAGGTTGCCGAAAATCAATTCCAGTCATCCTCTCTCTCATACCAACCCACTATCCAAGTTTGATATCAATCAGCCAAATTACTCTTGAGTTATTGCAGTCACAAGCTTAGGTAGCATGACTGAATAGGATCAAACCCTATGCGGTCATTGTGGCCATATTGGATTACGCAAATTACCGAAAATCAATTCCAGTCATCCTCTCTCTCATACCAACCCGCTATCCAAGTTTGACGTCAATCGGAAAAATAGATTTTGAGTTATTGCAGTCACAAGGAAAGTGTGACGAAACGACGGAATGACAGAATGACGGAACGACGGAAGTCCCCCTTCCGATATCCGGTGGGGGACAATAAGATATACGAGCTTTCCATACGACCTACACCACTCTATAGCTACAAGGATCTTCGAGGTAAAACCATTCCGTCAAAATGTACCCGATCCCACCAATTTACTCAATTTGAATTTAATGAAATCCCAGGGATAATCTGTAGCAGGAAAGTATAGTTCCACTGCAAAAAAACCCAACCTTTTCACGTTTTCACATCAGCATAAAAAAAAATCCTCAAAAATCGGAAATGCTGTCAAAATGTGCCAGAACGCGCCATTGCACATTCAAAATTTCAAAAAATGTCCGGGGGAGCATGTCCACTAGATCTTCCTAGCATTTATAGTGAGCGCAGTGAACGGCCGGCGAAGCCGGCCGTTCGCGTAGCGAACTCTATACACAACATGCATACGTACGTAAGAAATAACACATACCATACCAATGAGTTCAGTAAGCCGGTCAACTCAGTTTTCGCCGACTTCCGTTAGCCGACTTCCGCCAAAAGTGGCAGTCATTTTGTTTTGTATGTCTTATGGGAAATGTTGGGATTTGTGTTCAGCAATAATTTGTTAAATCCACTTCTGGATTATAGTGCATGCAAAAATAAAAATCCACGCTGAAATAAATAATCCCGCTAGAACATCAAAAGAATGACAAGGAGAAATAAAGAAAAGTCCGGAGCGGAAATCGACGAGAAATCGGCGTTCCCAACTTCCATCAGCGGGAGATTCAACATGGCGGCTGCCCAGGTTA
This sequence comes from Hanleya hanleyi, assembly GCA_036873755.1. Classification (NCBI taxonomy): domain Eukaryota; kingdom Metazoa; phylum Mollusca; class Polyplacophora; order Lepidopleurida; family Hanleyidae; genus Hanleya; species Hanleya hanleyi. The sequence continues at coordinate 12,773 of JAVTVY010038746.1, forward strand.
TAGGCATAGAACGATGGCAACTTCGCCGTTTTTCTGGTAAGTGTATGACTGCCAATTTATGCCGTCGAGATACGATTTCTTGTACACCACTCGTCATTTCAGTATATCGCAAAGCATTTGGCAGCTATTGATTTATGTCGCAGCAGTCAAAATAGCCCATGTTGTTGTTGTTGTATGCAATAACATGTGCGAGGTCATGAGGTAAATGCAGGAGTCAAGTGACCCCCCCCCCCAACCTCGGGGTTTAGTGGGGACTTAGCAAATGAGAGTTGTTAAAATGCTTCAATGCCCTACCCCCTGGGGCAAAACATTGAACTGAATCCCCACCTAAACCTCAACCAAATACAATTTATGTCCCATCCCTAGGTAGAAGAAGTCTTAACTGAGGACTGAAAATGTGTGAAAACCCCACTCCCTGGGGCGTAAACATGTTGTGAATCCCCAGGTAATCCACCACTAAACCGGACCCTTGCCCGAGGTTGGGGGGGGGGGGGGATTTCGTTTGACTCCAGCATAAATACACGCATTGGAGAAGAAAACGATCTCAAAATTCGCCCAAATAATTACCAACACAATGGACGAGGTCATATTTTTGTCGATACTACTTTCAAGCATTTGACACTGACACTATCCAACTGCCTGGTTCTTTAGGAAAAAATATAAAATGAGGGCCTATGCAGATTTGGGGGGGGGGGGCAGTTGCCACACTCAAGAATATTTTGCTCATAAGGTGACAGACAATTTGACTGGTGGAGGAAGCCGGAGTACCCAGAGAGAACGATGGGGGAGGGGGAAGATGACGGAGGGTGTCACATCTCTGTGTGTAGAGGGGGGGTGTATGATTTTAATTTGGGATGCATTTCTTGGGATGCATTTGATTTTTATATTTATTGTTCCTCAAACCTCATGTATCTCTTTGCCAATTTCCAGAAGGTTTCCAATCCTCCGGTTTTTGTCAAAATATATCCAATTACCTGAAATTTTTAATAATAAATTCTATCTTAATCATTATGCACAGTGACTGGTATCACTGTTCGTAGTATCTATAATATTTTCAAATCATATGAATTCCCACTTCAATTTTCATATCTGTACCATACTAAAGTTTCTGATTCTACAGTAGCTGTGCCTTTTTCAGCAGAGTGAATTAAAATTAATTATTGAATATACCCAATGAATTACCAGACTCAAGTCTTAAGTTTAATCTTCCACCAAACTGACTGTCACCATATGAGTGAAACAAACCTCATACAAGTAGACAATGTTATGTTTCCCATTACTTATATCAGGAATGAACTTAGTTTTACTTATATAGGACTAGAATATAGAAAACTAACATGACTGATGACTAGGAACTGTTACTGTTACCAATTTTCGTTTTTCGAAACAGTTGTAAATATATACTTCGCAATTAAATTTGAAGTTTCTACTACCGGGTTGAGAAACATTTTCAAGTGATCTGACCTAGTTTTTGGCCACACTGGCAGAAGTTTCTTCAGGTTTGAATATAAAGATTGTCTTTCAACAGAATATAACGAACATTGTATTAGAAAATGCCATTCATCTTCTACCTGTCCAGGACATTCACTACACCATCGAAGTTCTCTCGGAATCTCAATTCTAGAATACCTTGCAGTCTCAATGGCAAGAGAATGGCAACTTGTCCGAAGACCAGTGAGAGCTTTCCTGTGCTTAAACATTACTACATCATTGAGGTAGTTATCAATACCCATATGTCCAATAAGTATCCAGTTTGGAATTAGTGATTTTACCAGGAGACAGGCCAGTTCTGGATAAGAATGAGTGTTGGAGGGCTGATTTAATTTGATTTATAACAAAATGTAAATTTGTATGAGTCCACAAATGTTCAAGATTTAGAATTTGTAACAAATTGAATATTTTCGCAACCTCGACGGAGTAATGCATCCAGCTGGTATGTTGTATGTTCTTCCTAATTACATGATTGTATTATCAGCACTCTCCATGTGGGAACAGGTCACTTCGTCCCCAAAGCAACTCGTCCCCAGCCAACTCATCCCCAACTCGAACTTTGAGTCAACTCGTCCCCAACCTTGAGTCAATTAACTCATCCCCAAACAAACATCAAATTTTACAAATTTAACATTTCCTTATGAACTTTACATACATGCTATGTTCTATTATTGCATATTGATTGAAATTGTAGCTCCATATCTGCACACTTCATCGATCATTGGATTAAAATGAATTGCTTGTTAAACAGATGAACATGCTTTACTATGTCTAGAATTTGTTTTATGGGGCGCTTAATTTAATAGTGACTACTCTATATTGCTATATATGAAACAACCATTGGACAAAGACCTATCACATCAAAAACTATCGATATAGAGAAACTCGGAATTAGTGTGCTGGGGGAAGGGTTATGGATAAAGTGATAATGTTAAAATGTACTTTCAAATGAAAATAAACCGATCAGAAAAACTGCAAATGAAAGAACAATTCAAACAGTGTCAATGAATTTGTTTTTCAACCGAGAAAAAGTAAAAAGCATTTAACATTTGTGGTTTCTTTTAATTTATTGTTTTGAAATTGTTCTGATATACATGATGTACTGTTAGAATAAAAGATTGGTTTTCTTCATGATAACTTGATTCCCTTTTAATTTGGTACCAATTTCAATTTACATTTGATATGATCGTTTATCATTTCCATTTCTTTATTTACAGGCAGTCATCTTTGACCATTGCTTCAACACCATGGTAGATTTCAGTCTTGATTCCACTGGTATGTATGAACAAATTTCACACATACATGATATATTATTTATTTAGCCTGGTAGAAACTCAATGATACATAATCATGACAATTTAAGAAGTCTGAGCAGGCACATAAATTAAGTGTCAAACACTATTCTTTTATTTCTCTTGTTTTTACATATCATACCCAATGGATCAATATTTATCATTTGCCTGCAGGCAACAGTAGTACACCATATAACAATTTTGGCTTTCATCTCCTTTCGCTCTTTCCATCAGGAGATGATCCTAATAATCTGGCAAATGCAAATTATTTATCCGGCCACATAATCTCAGTTGCACGCCATTCATTCCGTAAATTACAGGGACATTGGAAATAATATACTAATACAACTTTTTATTTTTGTTTAATTTCTAGGTCATAATCGGGTGTGCAACTTTGACGATTGCAGTACAAACTACATCATGTCACCTTGTCAGTCCTGAGGCACCAGCTTGATGGAACTATTGTCTGAATTCCAGCAAAGGAAAAGTTTATAATGTTAACTTAATAGAACAAACAATAAATAATACTATCTGATAGTTAAGGAATAGGAACCAACATCATGATATGACTGAAATAGTGTTGAAAGCGACATTAAATCATATTCACTCACTCACTCACAGTCACCCTGATAGTTATGTTTATTGGTAGTCCACATCAGTAATGTATTCAGTATTATACATTATATCAGAGACCATGATGGGACTTAATCACAGTCATTATGTATCATATATACTGGTAAATGTCTTCTACACAACAGGTGATCCTACAGCAGACCGATACATTTGAACATTGAAATAATAACCTCATATAAATATCATGTTGCAAAAGTCCACTTGCTGTAATATGTCAGTTACATGCACATGTATGTTGATTATTGTGATTTCACATGACACTAAAGGTAAGTCAACAAAATGAGTGACATATTGAAGGTAACTGGGTAGATAGTGAATTACATGCGTTAGCATAGAAAGGTACATGAACATCAGAGGCAAGAATCTGTTATGTAATTTATCATCATACATTCTGATGTACCGGTACATACATGTATTACTTGTGTTCTTCTCTATCTAGCCGACATGTACAGATTTTGAGTAAAAGAAATTGCAGGAGAAAATGCCTTTGTCTTCTTGCCTTAAAGGGTTTCTATACCCGGAAAATAGTCTTTGTGTCTGGTTAAAGATTCCCCAAATTTTATTTTTTTATTTTTGAAGAGCCCCAATTCAGGAAACTGAAATACGCTGAGTCATAGCATCTGATATCAAAACTATTCCAACAGCTAACTACGGAACCGTGGAGGGGACATAGTTAATATTTTTTTAATTCCCCCGGAAATAATTGACCAATCGCGAATTTCCTCCCAGATAACTATCTCGGGGTAAATTATTATTAGTT
>JAVTVY010038747.1:0-16633 GCA_036873755.1 Hanleya hanleyi
AGTAGGGCATAGTTGTGGTGACATAGCTGATCTACAAATGAGAAGCGTTGACTCAGAACGCCAAAAAACTTGCGTAAATTCTGTGTTTAAAGAATCTACTGAAATGGCAGCTATGGTTCAAGTTTCGCAGATTTAGCTTCATCAAAGAAAAATGTATTAAACCTATATTCGAATGCGCTTATATTCCTTGTGTACAATATTGACCGAGGTAACTTTAACACAGTTTCATATTGAATCCGATTATAGCGAAAGTATACAGACCAGACCTGTTCTAATACTCAGCGATTCGGCAGTGGCTATATTGTGGTGTGTTCTAATACTCAGCGAGTCGACCCTGTCTACATCGTGGCCTGTTCTAATACTCAGCGAGTCGACACTGGCTACATTGCGGTGTCTTCTAATACTCCGTGAGTCACACTGGCTACATTGTGAGTTGTTATAATATTCAGTGAGTCAATAATGGCTACATTGTGACCTGTTTGAATACTCTGTGAATCAACACTGTCTACATTGTGGCCTGTTCTAATACCCAGAGAGTCAACACTGGCTACATTGTGGTCAGTTCTAATACTTAGCGAGTCAACACTGCCTACATTGTGACCGCTTCTAATAGTCAGTTAGTCTACACTGGCTACATTTTGATATGCTGCATCAATACATATGCTTTAGTTTCTGTCGACGTTGAAGCATGTTATTTTAGGTAGGTGGGGGGGAGGGCACTTTGAAAATCCTGTTCGTCCCAGATCTGTCCGTCCCAGATCTTGTGAATAACATAGAGGGCTATAGACTGTCCTATTTTCAAAGGTCAAGAGGTCAAAATGCAAATAGCAGTCGATCTGCCTTGTGAACATAATATCTAATGAGCAAATTGAGCTAGGGCCTTAATCTTTGGCACAATGCTGCCTTATTCTGGCACCTAGGTTATGTTTACACATACGTAACTTTGACTTATTTTTATAAATTTCCAAGGACCAAAATTTTAATACCACTAACATTTTCTTGTATGCACAAAAAGAGCAAATTTGAACTACAGCAGGGAGCATTTGTAGATTTATAGGATGAGCTCACTTGAGCTGACCTTGACCCACGTTCAAAAGTTACAGGTCACATTGTGAATAACAATCATAGTGCCTTACTCTCCTAACACGCCCACGTTGTGAACTGTAGTTATGTTGATGGTGCCTAAGCAAAGGCATTAGATAATGGACTCAATTTTTTTAGATTGGAATTTCTTTCACACTGGTAGGACATAATTTGTTTTTGCCTTCCTATCATTTTCCGTAGGAGAGATTGTAACTCCTAATTCGTTTGTCTTAGGAAAATATGTTATAGGCAAGGGGGTTTTTTTCTTTTCTTTTACACTAGCGATGGAAATTCTATCCATGATATGAATCCAGCCGTTGCTATTGACGGAGATCATACTGTGAGTATATCGAAGTGTAATGTTTGATGGAAATACCTTTCCAGTCAGCTTGATTCCTTTCCATATACAGAAGTAGATTACCAACCATGACAGCAGTAGGCAGAGGGCCAGATCCCACTTGATTGCGCCACTGTGTTCAATGCCCGGGGATATGGCCAATACTTTTCGTCTGAAGATAACAATTGAGACTATATGAAAAACATATGGTACTTGAGCTTTGCGCAGATGAAGATATTTCACAAACACTACGTCCTCAAATACGGCTAATTAATACACAGTGATGGACTTTTAATTCCATACCAACAATTTTGTCTTGAGAGCATCTGATATATCTAGTCAGAAATCCGTTATACAGCCACTTAACGTTTCCAAAACAAATTTCGAAATTAACCTGGAAGGGAGATGGTACTCATACTGCTTCGTCTCATTGGTATTTTCTTTATACTCAACGCTAACAAAGTAAACATCATATCCATGCCATTGTCACAAATGGTGAATGCATCCAAGATAATCCTCTTATAGACGTTCTCAACAGGGTCCCCAATGAATACATGTATTGTCATTATCCTCATTGCTAAAAAGTGAAAACATCAATACAAGATAACCATCTTTGAGACATTCTGATGACGTCATATTCTAAACAGGCATTGATAAGATCAAGAAAACATATTTTCATACTCCCAATATTCTGTAACAGGATCCGTGGTTGTAACGTTATTCGAAGTTCGGTTGAAGCTGCTTGTATTGCCTGTTCCGTTCCCGAACGCATCTATCCGACAGTACAAAGTGTTCCAGTCGTTTCCACAATGAGACCACGGCAGAATTGACGTCATTGAAGAAAACAGATAATACCAGACCCAGGCAAAAAGAATGCTGTAATAGCACATGGTGTAGAATAGTACAGCAGCCATCACGAAACCGATACCTATATCAAAGAAGACAGAAAATCAATGCTTATAGACGAATTCGTTCATCTGGTTTCTGAACGCCATTTCATTCAGTAGCCCGCCTTCGTCTATCAAGATCTCAACCACACGACACTAATAACATGGAAATCCGAAAATGGAAAAGACCAAAATAAATACCAGAATGCGGTTAACAATTTTCAATGAAGCCGTCAGAATATACATGTATATAGCTTTCGCAAAATCTGCTTCCGTTTCCAGTATATTCTTTAACCTCAATGGATTTCCAAGCCATGTTGTACAATGATTCTGGGAGCTCCGATCTTATTTCACCGTAAGTGGGTGATATTTATCATTGAACGTTGTGAACTTGTTAACGCGCTTGCTTTATATAGCCCTGTCCCACCAAATTATGCGAAAATGCTTTTTGGCGTTCATGGGAATATTTAAACCTATATTTAAATCATATTTAACACTGGTCTAGCAAATGCAACATATGTATAGGCCATATGATGGACCTTCTGGTATATTGCTACCCAGGAAGAGAGAGCTGAGATTTCGAAAGTGTAATGGCGTCGGAGAGAAGGTGGGCGAGTAAATCCCGTTTTAATTTTTTGACAATTTAGGTTTAAGTATGATGTTCCGCTTATCTGCAAATGGCGATTTCCTTGAAATCAAGAAAGGTAGGTTATATTCATCAAGGCATTGCCTACAAAGACAATATGCAAAATATGAAGATTAAACGTTTAGAGAGAGAGAGACAGAGAGAGATTATTTTGATGTCGTGTTCAGCTATATTTCGGCTATATATCGACGAACAACATAAATCTATATCTAATGATCAAATATCTAAAAACAAAATACAGTCCCGGCCACAATGGTTGTTGCATTGGTACAAAAAAGTGTTGTTAAAGCGAATCAGATTGATTATTGAGTATTTCTTTCGACGGTTCCTGAATCTTCGAAGGATGATCTGTTTCTTGATCTTCTTGATTGGTCGACAATCTACTGTATTAGATTTCAAATAGTGTATCATTTCAGACGAACTATCATTAATCTGTGCAAATTTCTCGGAACGGCAATGCGATTGAAAAGCACCTTTTCCATGAGAAAGTGACGCCGATAACCATTTGGAATTAAAAACTATTGTGACCATATCTTAGTCATTTAATGTACCTTTTATACTTGTTTTAATTTCTGTCTTGGGCGTCATTTATTGACCTTAGCTGCCACGTTATGCTTCTCGCAAGAAATAAACCAAGAAACTGTCTCGTTCTCTCGTAAAAGCAGCTTCAAATTACATTAGGAGAATTGTGTGAACACCCCTTGACATAAATAGACGGTCAGGCTGCTGGAATATGTGGATTCTGAGGTTTAAGAGGCTGGGGTTTATCCTCAATACTTTTTTCCAAAATGCCTCCTGGATAGTCCAACTACGCCACATGCCCTGATAGAAAGATGATGCGAGTAAACTTAACCCAACATTTTCGCCGTCGACATCTCGCGTCGATCCCGAATTGACATTGTCTGGCAGATGATCGGTGGTTTGAGCATGTCGTTGTTGTTGACATCAGGTTTTCTTCTCCAAAATGTAGTATGATGGTTTCACCTCCGCGTATTGTGCCATGGAGGTATAAAATCAACAGTAAACACGAAAGACAGTTGCCATAGGAGTTGATTGATTCAAAGTGCTGGTCGCATTACAGTTCTTCTGTTAGTCTAATCTTTCCTCTCAGGGAAATGTCACTAGGACGCATTTCGGAAATGCGTGCGGGAGGAACATCATATTTGCGATCCGGCAGGTTTTGAGGACTATTATTATATAAGATGCACCTGTTCACCAGAATCACATGTTGGAGAATTTCCTTTAATCCGTTATGAAAAAAAGTTAATCCAGGATCCTTAGATTTCAAGTTAATGGAACACTTGTGGGAAGCGAAGAATCGTATATTTGCGGCAATGAGTGTTCAAACGTGAAGCGATTGACAGATGGGTTTCTGAAAGAAATTGAAAATAACCCAATTTCATTATCACAAAACACTGTGGGTAGCATATCATGTCGTTTAATTCCAATAAGCGATGTTCAACGTTGAAACATCATATCAAGGAATATTGACTGACTACAATGTGGTTGCAAGCATTTTTCAAAGATTGCTTTCAAAGATTTACATCGATAGTTTTTGGAGAAGAATCGCTTTTTCATTCACATTGACGAATTACAACGCATATAAGGGAAGTGGGAAGAGGTGCCGACATACTGACAGAGCCACATGACTTCACAGTATAGTCTTTTGGTTAACCTATTCTAAAGCACATACCAAGAATCTAACGATTCGTGATATGTGTTGTATCTCAGGTACGCTTTTGTTGTACCTGTTCATGTGGCAACTTGGATGACATGACCACACGGCCACTAGCACCGGCATAAGCGGTATTAGATACAAATCTAGAGAGCTATGATGGAAATGCTCCGACAACTCGTATATTGGTAATTGCATAGCTTGACGGTCCAATATGGAGACAGTTCATGTCATGCACGAATATACTCTGTGATATATATATTGGATTTTACTGGAGTTTTTACATTTTTACTCAGTGAACAGTTGATGATAAGGGTTTTAAATATTAGAACAAGCAACTGCCCAAAATGGGTGTTGATCTGATGACGTACAGAGCCAGAATTGGACATTCACATTTTCGAAGGGCAAGGAGAATTACACATAGAAGGAAGCCATCAAAGTCCACCGATTTTAGCTATGCTGTGCTATATACACCTGTATTTTGACCAGCCTTGCTATACAGCTTTACCCGGCACAAGGCTTCTTCGTGGACGTAACACCGCAGGTAAAAAGCATAGAAACTGAATGTAAATGAAATAGATTTGGTGACGACGAAAATCACCAGTGTGCAGAAAATTTCAGAGCTTCTTACATGGAGGCAAAACTCGACTCTACCTGGCATGACCGAACTCGACGTGTATCTCACAGCTGTCTGGCCTATACCCGATGAAACTTGCCAACAAGTGAAAACTACTTGCGTAGTCAATTACGGGAAATTAAATGGTCAGCATCTGCTTGACAAACGTTTTGTGCTAAACGAACTGATTGCTAATAACAAAATGAAACATGCCTACAATGGAAACACGTCGTCGACGGAAGACGACACAATTGTTCTATGTGACGATATGGGTAAAGGTCTGAAGACCTCTGCCTGGAATGTACCGTGTATAACCAATAAACTTGACCAGCTGAAATCTACATCAGTCCTTCGGTGTCCAGGTGCTCAAGCTCATAACTTTGGTATATGCGAGATCTGGCTAAATGATTCGTACAGTCAATAATATGCTGACGGTGAAGCTGGAATGATATACGACGAGTTCGACAGGGCGCTGAGCATGGCAGCCTTCTTCTCTTCACAAACGACAAGTTGTCATATCACCGTAGATACGATCTAGAATACGATGATATAGAAACCATATGGGCGGAGATTTCTTTTCCAAATTCTAAGCATATGCTCACATGTCTTGGTTACCGATCTGAAACAGTTGCAATTAAACAATGGACGGACAAATTGAACAAATTATAGAAAAGGCATACATGGAAGACAAAGACATTGTTATTATGGGGGGCATTAACGTTGATGAAGGGTTTCAGCTGGAACAGCTTACACGTGAACCTACACGGATTACTGAAAACACTTCGACGACATTAGATCACATTTATGTACTGAACGGGGAAAATGTGAAATCTATAAAAGTGCCAAACATCCCGATGAGTGATCATTACTCCGTCTGTGCTTTACTGAAACATGATGCCTATAAGAAAAACTGTCATACAAAAATTAAACACAGATCATATAAGCAGTTTGACAGTGAACTATTTACACGTAATTTGGAACAAGTACCTTGGCAATTGATTGAAATATTTGAGGGGCTCAATGACGCCCTTGATGCGTGGCTTCGTTTATTTATAGATGTAGTTGATACACATGCCCCTCTAGTGGAGAAACGAGTACGTTTTCCACGTCAACCGGACTGGATGACACCCGATATTATGGAAGCCATAATTTCAGGAGATAAACTTAAAGCTCAGGGTAATAAAATGGAATCTAGGATATATAGAAATGTTGTGACAACTTTAAGAGAAGCATGCAAAAACGGCATATTACAAAACATTAATTGAAAGTAAACAAAAGGATAGTAAAGTGTTATGGGATTATTTTTAGAAGTTGGCCCCTAAGGCCAAAACATCCGCTCCTACAGAAATAGGGGATACCGGAGTAAAACTTAGAGACTATGCAGATATTGAGATATTTGAGATTCCGGAACTTACCACTGCCGAAGTTACCAGCCTGTTAAATAGCCTCCCCACAAATAAGGCCACTGGGCTGGACGGCGTAAGTGCTAAACTTTTGAAGATTGCCTCTCCTGGTATAGCACCAACCTTGACATGGATTTATAACCTGACTATTAAATCTGGAATTTTTCCAGATTTATGGAAAAATGCTAAGGTTACACCAATTTATAAATCTGGATCCCTCATGGGTCGGGAAAATTATCGACCAGTGTCTGTGCTGTCATCACTAAGCAAAATCATAGAAAGGCATGCACACAGACATATTTATGATTGTATGACGACTTATACCCCACAGACGGGATTCCGACTTAATCATAGCTGCGAAACTGCCTTGATCCGATTAAATGGTTAAATATCGAACCGCAGTTATGGTATATAAGACACGGAACAACCTGATTCCTCAATACTTAACTGAACTGTTTAAATATGAAGACCAAGTTCACACAAGAGAGACCAGGAGCTCTGCAATCGACTATTGCATGTACCAAGACACAGGTTGAATCTTAAAAAAGTCTTTTTCGCATAGTGGCGCCATTATATGGAATAGTCTTTCAGAACATGTGAGAGTGTGTAATTCTCTAGGTTCTTTTAAGAAAGCCGCCGTTGACCATTTCTTAAACAATATGTAGGCCTAGCTGTAGACACTGGTCATACGTATATGTAGTATCATTGAAATGTTTGTTTTACAAATAGTTTTATGTATATTTATAGTTTTATCTGTTACCTATATGTATATTTTAACTGTATTTGATATTTTGAAAATATAGATGGATTCTTTACAATGCATATACTTATTAACCCCAGAGGGCCATGGGGAAGATTAGCCATGCTAACCATGTTCTACCCTCAGTAAATAAAGTTTATCTATGTATCTTTATCTGAAACTGGTGCATTATTCGAATTTGAATACAAGATTATCTACCAAAGCTTCAGAAAAGAGGCAATCCTACATAGATTCCTGAGTCGTAGGAAGAAATACTCAAGAATCAATCGGATTCGTCAGAACTACTCCGATCTGTCAAAGTTTCGAATTTTGTACCAATGCACCAACCATCATGGTTGAGACTGTATTCAATAACAAAATTACATCACAAATCAATCGTGCCCAGACAATCTCTTATGAGATGTTCTTGTTAATTTCATGCTCCTTCAACGGGTGTCCTTTGAATTCAAGTACCTTTTCCATATACTTGACAATGGGGCCCACAAAATCTGCCTCAAAGTGACACCATAAAAGCCTTTATGTCTTAACAGATTCGAATTAATGATCGTTCGAGAACAAAGAGCGATTATCTACGCGAATGAATTATTTCACTTCTGTTAAGCAGTGGTAGGATGCTAGCCACCCTCATCCTCCATCTCGATATGGCTATGATATTCTTGAGGATTTTGTTGGAGAAAAGAGCTATATATGTAGTAGTATATTGGAGCTGAATGCATATAGAAGAAAACACATTTTAAAATAGAGAGACAAACAACTTTCCACACTGCAGAAATAACAAGATGAATTGGCATTTCATTCTCAGTTCCAATTGCAAACCCACTGCAGATATCGTAGCAAGGTATATGTACGAGATTATCAAATAATTTTTATTTTATTGTACTGGAGTGCAAATAGTCCATGATTAACGTGGGTATGTGTAGGGGCTTTCCACTAGAGGTTACTCTTACCCTTAATCGTCGCTATATAACTGAAATATTGCTGAACGCGGCATTAAACCCTAGTTGGCGAAAAGCCATGCCAATGTTTATTCTCTTCAAAATACCCCCAGCTAACAACTGGTGAGAAGCGATACATATGTTCATTTTGTTCACTTCCGGGAAACAACTGGTTAAAAGCTTTACACATGCCCGTTCAGTTTAACAACTGGTGAAAATCCATAAAAATCTTCCTTCCTTCTCATCTCATACATCTCAAAGCAGTTCCAACAACTATAATAACTGGTGAGCAACTCAGAGTAGTTTCAGCAACGGGTAAAAAGTCATATAAGTGTTGATTCTGTTCATCACTGCCTGCAAACTACACATTCGGTTAGAGTATTTCCATCTAACAGCTGGTAGAAAGTCATGCAAATGTCCATTCATTTTCTAGTTAACCAAGATACCGTCTAGTAGTAACACTATGAAAACTTCGTGCGAGCTATATGTCAGTATTCAACGCGATTATAAATTTCTTTTTATTTGACATTGACTGGCCTTGCCAATATGTATAACTTTCTTTAGACATTCTTTTCATATTACTGCTGCTCGACGAAAGCTGTCTAATCGAAGCCAGCAATTCTTTTGAACTTTCTAGAGGTTAAAATATAATAAATGACGTCACGCCCTCCAAATGTCGATGTTCGCGGTCAGAATATCCCGCATTAAATGCTCAGTTGTTTGCTTGGACAAATTCATAGCTAAATTTTATTGCGTTCCGCTTACTTAGTATATCTCGATTTATTCCTGAAAAAAAAAGTGACATTGACGACCATGTGTTCTGATCAGCCCGCTGAAAAGTGCTCCCCCAGAACACAGTTTGCGTTCTCAAATATCGATTGGATTGCAGTGTGGTTTGATACATTTCACGTGAAATGCGACGGGTGGTAATGAACAACATTAGTATGTAGATTCAGACTAAGATACAGGAATGTCAGTTTCCCAAGGCCGAACTGAAGCTGTTTAACCTGGGGCGTAATGGGATAAATCGATAGTCTATTCTGACCTGAAGAAGGACGATCACCACGCACCATGTCCGAGTATGGTGCCTTATTTAGATATTATCAAATTCTGTTATTCCCATATCTCGTGTTTGCCCCAATTATCCAATAAACATACCACTTCCTGTTTATATTCTGGTCTTATTGAACGAGCCTACCGTTGTATGTACCTGTCTTTATGATTAAGCCGTCGGTGGTAAATATGTGAACATCCTACACATTCATGATAATACCTTGGAATAATGGCACAATCTTCCAGGCATGGATGACCCCACGTGACATAAATTGACCAAGAGAACCCTCGAAGAACGACATCGGTATTCCAAGCAGAAGGACCGCCATGAAGTAAGGAAGCAGAAAAACACCTGAAAATAGATTTTCATCCTATTAATAATGAAGTATAGTTTTTCAAACAATCCAATTTTAAGATTTAGTTTTATCTATCACAAGGAAAATCTACGTGTATATAAATAGGATGTATATAAGTCGATGTGAGCACATGTTTTGGGAAAGAATTAATCGATATACTTATTGTGGGGTTTTTTACGAGTTGGGTGATGTTATGGGCTTGTTACGTCTTTCAACCAGAAGCGGGCGACCTCCATATAAACCTTCAGGCTATAGAAAACGTTACCATGGTTAGTGCCTTAAAGTCGCCGTTAAGGTTTTCCATACAGGCCCTCACAACTAGAGTTTTGGGCTTTGGGGGGGGGGGGGGGGTTCATGGTAAAGTGTCGAAATATGATGTCTCTATACATAACTTCATGCTTTATATAAAATAAAAGGTGTGTTTTATATCAAGCATGGGGTTATATTTCATGAGCGCATGAGACTCATATTTCGACACTTCACACTAAGACCACCCCCACACCCACAAAACTCTTGTTTGAGGGCCTGTGGGTTTCCACAAGTCGAAATACTCTCTTAAAGATAAACTGTTGTTTATTTTTTCCAACATTCACTTCCACAGACACACACTCTTAGACACTATATTTCACACATGATTTTGCGACTCTAAGTATTTAGATCTACAATTACATAGATTGTTTCACCATCCCAATATAGAGGAATATGGTTTTCATACAGACCCCAGCCGTTCACAGCTCTATTGGAATGGCGAAACATATATTTCTCTCTATATCCATGAGATTAAACTGTAACCAAATAAACTTTTAGTACACCTATACATGTACATATAATAAAGAAGAATATATTACGCATATGTACGTGTAAAGAATCGCCGGATGCAGCACCGAGTCATTGTTCCCAGTTTTTATTGAAATCATCAACACGTGACTGTTTTAAGGAGATACATTTTGTCGACCGAGTACCTTTGTTTGATAATATTTTGGATGCTTAAGACTGAAAGTTATTGATGTTTGAATTTGGATATTTAAATGTATTGCTTCGTGACCAACATTATAAGATTGAGTATTATAGAGAAGTAGGTTTTTGTTGTTTCGCCAAAGTAAACGTTCATCGCCGTGAAAATGATTGGTATGTGGGTTTTATTACCCAACCATGTCTCGATGTCTTTCCAGAGGATGCGGACTACTTCACAGTTCGGTAGTACATGTTCTATCGTTTCCAATTCTTGGTCACAAACTGAACAAGCATCATCGTTTTGAAGGTATGTACTTCGTCCCATTTTATATCTGTTATACTAAATTTTTGCTCTCACTTAAACTGTTGTTTATTTACTGGATACATCGATCGTTGTACAAAGTTAATATATGAAGCAATTCCCATGCACCATCGTTACAATGAACAGTCTATGTTTAAGGGGGAAACGGATTTTCATTCTCAGTTACAAGGAAACCCACTTGTGTTCCAAGGGAGATGTGATCGTAAATCTAGTCTGAAGACAAATAAGATTGTCATGCCTACATGTATATACCGTTGAACAAACAAGACAATGGAATCGAATACTTATCCAATCATGGTTTCATGCCATCGTTAACAAATAACGATATAACATCAATATCATGTGACATGTTCCTTTTCAATAGCCCACGTGTCTTTATGAATATTCAATGATAACTTACTGGCACTCGAATCAAATCTAGCACTTCTCCTAATAAAGCCACGTGGGTATAATTTATTTACATTTAGTACTAGCAAATTTAACTTGAATGGCAATGACCTGTTCAACTCAGCCCTTACTGAACACTGTTTGAGGAAATAGGTTGTGCTGTCCACTTTAGCATATCCACGGACAGGAAATCTAACCTCTACACTGACCAGTGTTCTTATCATGAACAATAATGCAGTATAGCTTAAACATACATACATGTACTATTCACTGAAATAAAATGTCATTTCTATAATTTCCTACGAATTAGGGTCTGATTTGCAAATTGTCCGGTAATGAGTGAGTCAGTCGGTCCATCCGGCAAAACAAGGAGAACCGTTGATATCAGAACCTTGATTTTTGGAATGAACGGGCATTGTTATCAGCAAGTTCTGAGCTGACCTACTTTTGATAAAAATGTGAGCTACTTAGGTGACCTATAAACCTCGAAATTGGCAAAAACATGTCCTAATGCCTCCTAAGACCATGGAAATGCGATAATTTGGTCAATATCAGTGTGACCTGACCTAATTGGGTCATGGTCAATGTGACCTACTTTCTGACCCAATTTTGGACCTAATTAGGTGACCTAGAAACCTCGAAATTGGCAAAACATGTCTCAAGGCCTCCTACGACCATGGAAATGGTCAGTCTTAGGTCAAGGTTCACACTTAAATCATATCAAACCCTACTTCGGAGGTCCTGTGACGTTAGTCACACTGCCATGTGATTATTACCAATTAATAATGATTATTAAATGTACTTACTTTTTCATAAAATATAGATGAGGCTAAATTTTAAAACACATCTCATATTTTACATTATGTCAAGCCTCCGTGTTGTATGCATTCGCAACTGGACACAACCTTCTTGGAAATGGGCATAGTTATCCCACGGTTGCAGATGGCTATGAGCCAGAAGCCTATTGAAGATGACTGACATTGACCTATATTCTTCAGGACAAATTAAACGTTTAAAATAGATTTGACGATATTAGCATGATACATTTTTAAGGATTATAGCAAGCTTTACTAAATTAATATAACAGATGCATGCGCTAATGAACCAGAACTTCAATTAATGTGACTGAACTGGTTAGTTAACAGAATCAACCTTGTTAAGGAAAAGTGACCTTGACTTACTCTTCCCACATCACATACAAAGTATAATAGGTCCAACTAAATTACAAGAAGCAGG
Source organism: Hanleya hanleyi (assembly GCA_036873755.1). Classification (NCBI taxonomy): domain Eukaryota; kingdom Metazoa; phylum Mollusca; class Polyplacophora; order Lepidopleurida; family Hanleyidae; genus Hanleya; species Hanleya hanleyi. Next base: position 12,651 of record JAVTVY010038747.1, read on the forward strand.
CGAAAGATGCCGAAATTCTTGTTATATTCTTGATAGGGTTCTGTTGGTTAATATAAGCTTTGAATTTACAGTATATCTACTAAAGAAAACAGTAAAAGTTAGACAAGAAATGTTCAATTTGGGATCATGTTGGAACAGCGAAACGAAATGGCGTCACACGTGCAGTCAGAAATGCAATCCAGAGCCATACATTGTGGCAATGCAAATCCTTCATGATTATACATGCCTACAGGTAAAAACGTGTAAGGATTTTCCACTAGGGATAGGGTACGGCTTATGGCGTTGGACACACCGGTTCTCGTCAGATCACCGAAGTTAAGCAACGTTAAGCTCGGTCAATACTTGGATGGGTGACCGGGTGCTGTACTGGCTGGGAAGTGGGAAGAGGTACCGACATACTGACAGAGCCGCATTTGACAAATATATTGTGACACCCGAGAGGGTGGGCGGTTTATAAGAACAGTAACTTCGGTGAAAATAATTCCGACTGAACAAATACTAGATTCGGATCAACACAATAAAGCAAACAAAAAAATAGTATATAAAATTTAACGACAATGAACTTATTAAATAAAGATACAGTTGAATACCTCATTCATTAACTGGACATAAGGAAATAACATAATAATTGAGGAGAATCCTAAAACTATATAACATGGAATCTTCCAACTGATCTCGGGCCGTTCATATTGGCGAATTTAAAAGCTCGTAACACTGAACGAAAGGTTTGATCAGCCAAATAGTTTATACTCGCATACCAGATCAACTAAAGTTACGTTTGGAACGAAATAAATGAAACGAAATAATTCGCCACAAATAAAAGGTTGTCCTACCCATACACAAACACAATCGGGGCCAAAACACGTCCTCTCACTTCCACATCCAATGTCTTCCCTTCCTCCTCACGTCGGCTGCATAACCGTCCGCGACGTAACAGATTGACGTCACATATACGATTATTGCGTCTCACAAACAAAACCACTCAAGTCGTATACACCAAACTTGCACTTACAACACGCACTTTTCCAAAACGCGACATATAATTAAAGACTTAACGCATTCAACATAGAATATTTCCACAGCAACCGAATATACCTAGAAGATGATAATGAAGGCTGGTTCGAGAGTATTTCAGATATCACGAATATAGATGACATCGGCAACTGAACAACTAAACCTTGAAATCTTACAAAACATAAGACTCGGTAATTAAACAGGCGCGGTTGGCCACATTTTGTCACACTATGTGGGTATATTGACTCGGTGGGAAATTTACCGCATGACCTCGGGCATTACAGGTTAGCTTTTCTGTGTATTCTTGCATTTACTATGTTTACCCCAAGTTAATTGCAAGCGTCTGGTCCGTCATTCATTATTCAGCCATCTTCCAAGTAATATCCGCGTCCATAATCCAACGACCTAAAGTCTGTCCATCTTAATTAGTCGTCTACTTTGGAGCGTGACAAAAATCAATAATTAACTCTGCATAAATTTTCTTTATTGCGAGGTGTAGAACAAAATGAACTCTACAAAATAACTACCATTTCTTCGTGATATCGATAATATATCATGCTTGAAATAACTTCGTAATTCTCTCCATATAAAACTACAGTACAGTTGTTTCATGTACCGGGCCTAAATTACATAGGGAGACGTCATAACATATTCCTGTGCACTGGCATAAAGGTCATTGATCCCACATAAAGTAAAAACAAGCGGTTCGTGGAAGTGTCGCTTTATCTTATGCCCAGTGAAATTGCCGAATGATACACAGAACACACCTCTATGACCGTACACGGGATTGTTGACCTTTGTGCTAGTTAACACGAATGCATTATGACGTCTACCTATGTAATTGAAGCCTGGTACATGGAACAAATGTACTGGGGTTTTATATGGAAAGAATTATAATGATAATAATTATATAACTATAGTTATATATTATCAGTATTACGGAGTAATTGTGGTTATTTTGTAGAGTTCAGTTTGTTCTACATGATGGTGGAAAGAAAATTTATGCAGAGTTAGCTATTGACTTTTTACAAGCTCCAAATTAGACGATTAATTAAAATAGACAGCCTATAGTATTCCATATTCCATATTACAGCATTAGCACCAAATTCGCTGGCAACGTTTTTCACCACCCCTTTAATGTTGCGTTTACTTTAAATTTGAGAGTCTTGATGGGGACCTTGCTGCCCAGGCTACAATAACGAGGTACGATTTGGTGAAAGTGTTCGATTAGATTTCATGGAAATTATTTAACAGAGAAGTCAAGTCGCGAACTTCAGTGGTTACCACGCGGGTTCTTGAGGATATTAAATACAACTCTTAAAGTAGATAATACATTGCATGTAGCAAACATCCGCTCGATAGTTATACATGCCCCCTTTACTGTATATATATTCTGTCTCCTGTGTAAATTTTCAAATTTATGGTACAAAATACGCATTTCACATCGTTTTGGCAGGTATTGTGTTTGCATATCTGAGGGCTGCTCATCACGTTGCAGTATTGTCGGAGTCAATCGGAATGCTTAGATGTATCCATCATTTTCTGGAATGACAAGCCACGCCCATCTAGTACTAGAAGCAGCTCATTCTATAAATAAATACAAATTTACGTTGAGACTCTACTTCTATCAAAACGTGTAGCCATCTCAGTTCGCTTCACATGACGTCATCGACCGCGATGAGCTATTTTCGTCATACTGTAAACAAATCCCCATATCGGGGTTTGCTTTAGCACGAAACTGGGCCAATATACTCACGGTATTAGGCTATATGCGTATTTGCAGGTACAGAACCTCGTATCACATTTTTGCGTCGGCTTTCGCGTTTTCCCGTCGGGTTTTCGCGTTTTCGTCGGGTTTTCGCATCTTCGCGTTTTCGTGTTTTCGAGTTTTGGCATTTTACGTTACATATAGCTGCATGTATTGCCATGAGGGTTCATTGGGACTGTTACGCTAGCCAATAAGGCCCTTAACTTGAGCAATGAGTGAGAATACATATTAAAATCTATTTATAACCATGGAAAAACAAACTGTTCTCAAGGATTTCGCATTCCCAAACGAAAATGAGATACAAAAAATATTATTTGGGATATTACTATACAAAGCTAGTCACACAATATATGCGTTGGGAAAACAGAGGCCAGGAAATTCTTGCCCTTGAACATTGTTTTCATAAAAATCGGTATCTTCTTATATAAATTTTCATAAAACTGACATTGCATCTTCGTAATCTCGTTTCTATTGCAAATTATACTACCATCGTCAGATTTCAGCCTAGTGACATACATTTCGCTGAAGATCTCGCTTTTTCTAAATTGAAGAAATATGTGCCCTGAACGCTCACTTATTTCCGTCCGTAACTCTCCTAACTTTCTTTGTACATCTTCCATGCTTTCATTGTTCTTTAGATTTTTTCCTCTGCTGTATTTTACTGTATATTCCTTATTAATCATATTACCAAGATCCCAACTAATGCTTCAATTTTATTTGTTCAATGTATACGTTTACAGCATCTAAATATACCTTATCTGGCAGCAAATGAGTTTCCAATATGAGTACCCATTTTCAACATTTATGCCAAGGCATCTTGCATGACCGGCATACTGGTGGTGCTCACATTTATAGCATCCCCTATGGAAGCCGGATGCGGTCATCTCGCGTTTTCGCATCCTCGCATCTATAATAGTAACGCGAAAACGCGAAAATGCCAAATCGAGAAAATGCGAAAAGGCGAGATGTTTGCATCCGGCTTTCACTCCAGACCGGGTCATACCAAAGACTTGAAAAATGTAACGTGTTGCTTCCTCGCTTACACTCAGCATTAAGAGGATAGAACAAGGACTGGTTCGCTCGGTGTTAGTATACTGTGACTGAGTGGGGTGTCATGTCTGCCTACGGCATGATATTTAAGTGGGACAGCACTATAAAATGGCAGCATTATAGCTGCTCTGTTACACCCCCACTCCTCTCT
>JAVTVY010038748.1:0-16349 GCA_036873755.1 Hanleya hanleyi
TGCAAAATAAGTTTTATATTTGCCTGTAGAGAAGCCAATTTTTCTTCCATCTGCACCAAATTCAAAATCTAGTTTTAAATTTATCGTACATCATTCACAGTAAAAGGTTTTGCTGAATTTAATGTGATTTCTCTTACTCAATTTCATTCATCTATGTCAACTTAGCAGAAAAGACATATTTTTACTCCTACAATTTGGTCTTTCCTTATTTGCTCTGATGGTATTAATATCCAACCAATTTTCCACAAATTTCAAAATATAGTCATTCTATCAGGGTAGAGTTAGGTGTATAAAAATGGTTTGTCTTCTTGGAATATTTCTATTCAAAATTTTTGGTTAGCTATCTGCCCTTTTTTCCTTCAAAATACATGTACACATTGCAAAATAAGTTTTATATTTGCATGTAAAGAGGCCAATTTTGCTTCAATCTGCCCCAAGTTTCACAGTCTACTCTTAAATTCACAGTACTTCATTCACAGTAAAAGGCTTTGCTGAGTTTAATGTGATTTCTCTCACTGAATTCCATTCATCTATGACAACTTAGCATAAATCACATATTTTTACTCCTACAATTTGGTATTTCCTTATTTGCTCTGATGGGGTTAATATCGAACCAATTTCTCCTAAATTTCAGAATGTAGTCATTCTATTAGGGTAGAATTTGGTGTATGAAAATGGTTTGCCTTCTTGGAATATTTCTATTCAAAACTTTTGGTTAGCTATCTGCCCCTTTTCCCTTCAAAATGCCAATTTTGCCTCAGTCTGCCTCAAGTTTCACAATCTAGTTATGAAGTCATTGCACATCATTCACATTAACAGATTTTGTTGCATTTAATGTTTTTTCTCTGACAGCATTTCATTCACCTATGTCTACTTGACCTGAGAAATCAAATTTCGCAGTTTTTGTGGAATTTCACTAATCTTGGCCACTAAGTTCGTTCGAGTATTTTGATTTCAAATCGGAAAACCGTTTGTCAAAATTCGAATTAGTTTCGGAGTAATGGCCCCTTAAATGTCGATTTTTGTCGAAAAAAACAAATCATATAAAAAAATATAACGAATTTTGGAGAAATTCTACGGTCAAAGTGTTTTTCGTCTTCAATGTTACTTTTGGCATATTTTAAAACATTTTTATCTACAAGTTCGATTACTTCTTCCGTCTTCTCGACCTATGTTTTCAAGGAACGAAAACCGTACTACGTCTGTATTTCGTGCATAATATCTACTAAACCTAGAGGCCTCCGGTTTTGTGGCTTGTATTCGTTAGTCCTGGGTCCGAGCTGCAGAAAATGGATGACTGGGACCAGGACAACGAAGAATTAACGGAGCTCTACTAAAAAGTAGCCCAAATGGGCTTCAATACCGCTCGATTATCAGTTATTGTCTTCACTCAGCAATCATACATTGCATAACATATATTTTTATAACTTTGATAACATCATGTAGGATAACAAAAATGTTATCTAGTAAGGGTTGACTGTATTTCTCTCATCTTAGAAATACATCTTGAGCCAGGACACCTTTTGCCAAGGCCTTAACTGATGGGAAACATTTGTGCTGATGTTCTGGTAGAGCATGAGCGAATTCTTGGCTCTAAATATATTCTTCTACATAGCTCATAATCGAATCAAGTAATTTGATCTTGGAAATACAGGTTAAGATCAGTCATCTTCGACATTTTCTCTGGTCTATTCTACCTTAATTGCATATGAAACATGAATTTGGAGAATTTAGTCTCAACATATAGAATTTTACTTTCAGAAAATAGGGTAACGTCAGTGATATTCAAATAGACTCCAAGTCCAGGCATATCTGGTATAAATTTGGACAACGTAGATATAATCCTTCATGAAATATTGTCTGAAATATTGTTAAATAAAATCTGACATGGATAAAATAGGTCAAGGTCAGTCATCTTCAGAACGATGTATACATAGTATTAATTTAGAAAGTATAGCTATATTCTTCAAGTTATATTTTATACACAGTATATGACCTTGAAAAAATAGGCCAAGGTCAGTTATCTTCAGGACACTTCTGGACCATGGCCAGATGTACACATTGTATAATTTGAGAAGCCTAGCTATATTTCTTCATGTTATATCATGATAATCAGTATTTGATCTTGACAAATAGGTCAAGGTCAGTTAACTGGAATAGGCTTCTAATCAATCACCAGTTGCCTTTGTAATATGAATTTGAAGATTCTAGCTTTAATCCTCCAAAAAATATAGCAAATATTAGAATTTGACCTTGATGAAACAGGTCAAGGTCAGTCATTTTCAATAGGCTTCTGACCTTTCCCCAGATGCATACATGGTGTGAATTTACAATGCCTGGCTATAATCCTTCTTGAGATATCATGTCCACAAGAAAGGCGACAATACCCTTCGGGCAAAATTTGCTCTAGGGGTAAAAATAGCAGGTACCGTACATTTTTTCACTGAAATTGATGCTTGCAGATGTGAAAATTGTTTTCGCGAAACCGTGAAGACCGAGGCCATTTTAAAGTAATATCTAGGTCGTTGATCGCGAATCTGAGGTCAAATTTGACATTGACCTTGACCTACAAAAATTTGACCAAAAGTAAGCGTGCAGGAGACCTAGGAAATATCATCAGAGGTCATTGACCTCTTGACATGTGATGATCTTGAACCTTGGCTATTGATCTATGACCTTGATCTTGACCTTTTTATGTGACGACCCCGCGACCTTTCCTTGACCTATGACCTCGACTTTGACCTCTGGCTCCAGGACCAAATTTTCGACAGTACATTTTGAATGTACTATCGCATTTCCTAACCCGAGGTCGGATGTCAAGGTCGAGGTCATAGGTCAACGCATAGGTCGCGAGGTCATCACATATCAAAAGTTCCAGGTCATTCGCTTATATATTGTGATCTTCCGACAAGGTGAGTGTCGTACACAAATGTTCGATACTTGATTTGGAAGTGAAGATCCAGATTAAGGTCATTTCTGACCCGCGTATTCGTGATCAGTGTCTCTAGAATGAAGTTTGGATCAAATACTCGAAACTTTTGTTTCGACCCAAATTTCTCGACATGGTACAACTTAAGAGCATAAAGTCTGAGGCTGCATGCGGAAAAGGGGGTCGCCTTCTGCTCGTCTTTAGTCTACATGCACATATTATATTTTACCGGAAAGCTCTAAGAAATTACATGCGTCTGGTCCGTCATTAATAATTCAGCGTCGTCAATTAAAGAATATCCTCGTCCATAATCCCAAGACCTATTCCATATTCCATATAACAGTATTAGCACCAAATTCAAAACGACAATCATAGTATACATAAACATAGGCTATTTCCCTGCAAGAGAGAAGCGGTCAACTGTTTTCAATAATGCAGGCAAGACATCATGATGTTCCACAAATATCAAATCCGTATCGCTGATCAGTATTCTTAAAGGTCAACCCAAACGGATTTTTTTTTGGTCTAAAAATCCTTAAAAATCATAGTTCATACTTCACTTTGTATGAAAAAAATATTGAAAAAATTCTAATCTGATCAGAAACACACGTAATATGAGAGCAAAGTGGGCTTTTTCACACTTTCACATCTGGGTTGATGACGTCACGCAGGGTAATTGCCTGAGAAAAAATAGCGGATAACATGGAAAGCGAGTGCAGTCAGAGTTCCGATTCAGATGTCGATTCGACCGATATCAGCTCCTTAGATGGAAATATTTTTCGCCAAGAAGATGAAATAGACATAGAGGAGGATGATGACGGGCAAAATAACAGTTGTTTGAAGACCAACGACGGAATTCAGCCCTATCAATTTGAGCCGTACGGCTCCGATTCTGACAGTGACAACCATTCTGACAACGTGGAACTCGACGACGACAGGATTCGGAGAGGTCGTTTGTTGAATACAGATTGGTATGCAACTTGACTGTAAACCTGTAATATTATCGTCATCTATAAGACCAAATGTCCATATATTTCAAGCTGTGTTGAATGTAGAACGATTCTGTGATGTAAAGAACGAGCACGTCTGTGTTGTTGTTGTTGTTACTGGCCGAGGCGGCCTTTTCGAAGTGATAAACTCCGGGATTCGGCAGAATGGACAGTAAACTGTTGATGACTCTACTGATATACGTCCGATTTGAATTCTGTTTGTTTTCCCATAATCCCCATGAAATACCAATTTCAGAATTATATAGTTTGATAAAAAACTTTGGACCTTCATGGAGAAAAGTAAGCCGTGGTGAGTGGGTGTCGAAACGACGTGATGGATCGACATTCACATTTGTTCAATTTTCGACAAATTACGTCAATTAAATTGAAATCGAATGATAGTCCCACAATCTCAAATGTCAAAGGATTATGAAAGTATTATTATCACTTCTGTATCTACAGCCATTCACTCCAATTGGTGTATAGAACCAATAGGTGTTCAGCAAAAAAAACATTAAAAGGCGACCGGTTTGCCCGATCACTGTACGACATTTTATTTTTTTAATTTATTTACTTATCAAACGTATATATATATATATGAAAGATCATTTTATTATTATTAAATAGTATATATGAAATAAAGACTCATCCAGTCTAACTTGTAGGTGCTCAAGCAACAAATGCCACATCAGGTCTGGTGTGGAATGCACCCTCCCGCCGAAAGCAAAACTTTGTCAGTCGGTGTATTTTCCACTAGCTTGGACTGTGTAACTGCTTTAAACATGTGATGTTATTGTGACTGGGTTTATTAGTTGCTGCTGCAACTATATATCATGCAGATTTGCCGTTATTTGTGACATTTGTGACATTTTTATCACAATGGATCTACAGAGTGTCGATATCTGGACCCCTAATGAACCCGAGACTCGTAACTCGGTAAACCAGAATACTGATGTCTCCGTTACTGTTAAGAAAGATCCTAAACAGATAACAATCTCCAGCAATCCGAAAACAATACTGATTTGGAGAAGAGTGCTTCTGCTGAGGTACCATGAACAAGCATGTAAACTCCCCAACATATTAGTGGCTTGGTGCGATCGAAACAAGAAGCACTTGGTAATATCTGTGCACGACGACACCACCTTATTCCCGAAACAGTTACCCGACAAACAGCTATTCAACTCAATAATTCAAGTCTCCCTGTCTGGTAAGAAACTTTTTACCCTAACTATGTTCTATACAACAGGCACAATAACAGTGCAGGGGAACTTTTCACAACCTTGGCTGGAAACGGAGTTTACTCGTATTAAACAGCTTGTGGTTGCAGCTGAGAATAATGGCAACATGGGTGAAATAAACCCATTTAGGGACACATACAATGCACCCCTGCCGCTGGCTATTCGGAATTCAGAATCTGAAAACGAGTCTTCTGACGGTGAAATAACCACTATATCCAGAGCTATTCCTAAACTACAACAGCCAGAACAGGACCTAATTATTGAGGAAGAAGGTAGTTTCTCTTCAACAAACTCCAGCTTACCTATGGGAGATACAAATACAGATCTCATGCCCAATACTGTTGATAAAGTCCAGGATCAATCTGTCAGTATAAAAGCCATCTTACCCCCCCCAACCTGCGACAAGTGGCATCCCTCAAGGCACAGACAAGATTTCCAACAATGCCTCACCACAGTCTCCTGAATTGAATACCTTAGTAATGGGGGATAGTCCCAGTGATGATTCAGACATCTCTAGAAATACAGCCCTGGTTAACGACGATGGCAATGACATCTCAATGGTATCAGGGTTCGAAGAGGTCGCAACTTCTGACCTGACTGTACACAATAGTGAATGCACTATTCCTCCAGCAAATGCCCCTAGCACTGACTGCGACTCTACTTTAAAAGATGCATTCATAATGTTGGAAGCAAAAATGGGTGAATTCATAAAGGACTTCTCAGGTTTGGTAGAGGAAGTACGTGACTTTAAAGCTAAAACCACGAATGCACACAAAGTGGAGCATGCCAGCTTGCTATCACAGGTCTCTACACTCTCTCTAAACATTGATGAACTTGAGATTAAATTAGGGAACACAGACAAACGTGTCCAATCATCTGCACAACGTAGTGCTGGTAACCTGGCAAAAATCCATACTCTGGAGACGGACAATGTAAAACTTCACGAGAGAGTTACCACACTTGAACAGTTGATGCAAACTCAACAAACTATGATTGAGGCGCTGTCTGCAAAACTCGCTGATACTACCCCCAGGAGTGAAACATATTCTGAGCTTCGTACCTCTAATTCAGTCTCCAACACCTCTGCACATACTTCAGCTGACCCCTCCTCTAGTGGTAGTAGGTTTTCTGTTCTGCCAGATCAGTTAGATTCTCAGACAGAGAAGTCCTCTTCTAATCTAGGGCCACATGGGGAGACAGTGACCGTGCCAGTACACAAGGAACCGGTCTTTCACAGTTCATCGTCGCCATCGTCTACTCGTGAGACTCACAACCGCATTCCAGTTATCTCCCCAACCAGCATCCAGTTCCCAAGGGATACCAAGCATCTCATAATTGGGGATTCATTGGTCCAACTATTAGATGGTAAGCGACTGTCAAAAGACTCTGAAAAATGTTGCGTATCATGTTTTTCTGGTGCAACACTGGATAGTTTAACAAAGTCTTTACAATCCACTCAAACAGATAACCATATATCCAGTGTCACGCTTCACGTAGGAGTCAATGACTGTAAGCGCTCTCCATATACTCTGAACTCAGGGGCTGTGCACAACTTAATCACTGCTGCCAGAGAAACTTTTCCAAATGCCAAGTTACACCTTTCAATGGTTATCCTTCCAAAAGAGAGAGGTCGATTGTACGACTATGTCCTGAAAGCCAATGCTGTGATAGAGCGTGTATGTAACTCTGAGCATGTGTCAGTAATTGACTCCAACTTAGCATTCCGTAATAGTGATGGTGAACCATGCAGGTACCTTTACCGTGATCTCATTCATGTGAACAAGAAAGGTGCTGGTGTGTTTGCAAGATTTATCATGCGGGCCCTTTACCCTGACTATTCATCTCAACGTCTACCCAGATATACTAATGATTCCAGGGATACTGACCGCAGACCAAACAGGTCACTTTCCAACCCACATTACTGGAACAGCCAAAATCCATCTGTTTACAGTCACACTAAACAGCAACCTGTGTTCTCCAGCAGCCCCATGGTTCTTCAGGCGCCTGTCCACGAGCAGCATTACAGCCCCCCGCCTCACATCCGGCATATGCCGTAGAATGGCCTTCAATACAGAATGCCTATTACAGTGCACCAGCTTGTGCTCCTGGCCCAGTTAATCCATCTGAGATTAAGTCCTTGGGTGTTCCCCCAACTCATACATCAAATGTGTTTGTGAAACCCCAGTCAGTGCCGCCTGAGCAGTCTACCAGAAAGTCTGTTGTACAGGAACTGATTCAGCTCTTGTCTTCTATGTGTTAGCTGTCATACTACATACTGTGAATTATCCATACCCGATATCAAATGGGTTGTGCCAAGCTCTTCTTGTGACAACCTCTTCTTGTGACAACCTCTGTGAGCTACGGTTTCCACATGAGGTTCATGTTATCTAAAAGTTACACTTTTTGAGCATATCTCAGTCAAGTAAATTCAGTTGGAGGTTTAACCCCCCACACAGAATATCATATTGATAATTACTATTGACTGTGGGCAGTATTCTTTTTATTGTGACTCTTTTTCAATCACAATACAATACATGTACTAGACTGAAAGTCACATGCTTGTGCCGAATGCTTATTGTGAGCAAAAGACTCCCCATATCAGTTAATTGTCTGTGTAGTTGCTCTCTTGCATGATTATTTTACTCAGACTTTCTAACTGGTAAAACTGTCGTTGATATAACAGTAGTGAACGGTCTACTTCTTAGAAATAATGATTCCACACGATCAAATTGATACATTTAAATGTTCCGGCGTGGCTATTTCATGAAATATCTCAGTCGTGTAAAGCCAGTCCGATGTTCAACCATCATGCATGATATCGTGTATATTATTGAAAATTAATACTATCAGTTGTGGTCAGTATTGTCCTTTAATCGTGACAGTCGGTTATAGTAGGTTGTATTGGAATTGATTTTGAATTCTCACCCTGCTAGTCATGTACTATTAATACCTTTCAGTGGGTAATTTTGGATACGATTGAATTATTGGCATCTGCTATGATATAATTGTTTGCATGCAAATCTGCAACTGTATTTTTGATTTGAAATTTTCCTGATGGAACGTTTCAGCTGTTCTTTTTGGAATGTGCAAGGTTTGGATGATAGTAAGCTTGATGACCCAGATTTCATTAGGTCGATTTGTAAATTTAGTTGCGTTGGTTTAACTGAAACTTGGCAGTCTTCAGATTTTAATGTTGACATTCCTGGTTATTGTTTTAAAAATTTTAATAAGGACCAGGCTATAAATGGCCGTAGACCACGTGGTGGTATAGCATTGTTGTACAGATCGGTCCTTGAAGTTACTGTGGTTTTTAATTCTGATCTCATGGTATGGGTCAAAATATCTAAATCTTCACTTAATCTTGAAAAGGACCTCTTTATTGGTATTGTATACTTCAGGCCTGATAACTCTGCTTACTGGAAACATAATGCAGGGTTAGATCCCTTTGAAGAGTTGGATGCCCTCATCTGTCAGTACAGTAATAAGGGGCATATTATGTTAGGTGGTGATTTTAATGCCAGAACAGGTGAAAAACCAGAGTTTATATCCACTAATGGAGCTATCCATATACCTATATTACCCGATGGGTCATTCAATTGTATACAGCTACCTCGCAAAAACCTCGACAAATCTGTTAATACATTTGGGCGAAACTTGATTGAAACCCTATCTAGTCACAAGTTATTAATTCTTAATGGCAGAGCCCCAGGTGATGCCTTTGGAAAATTTACGTGTCACACATACAATGGGCGGAGTACTGTTGACTATATCGCTGTGTCAGAACCATTTTACACAAATGTCAAATACCTACATGTATCTCCACTTACTTTATACTCGGATCACTGTCAAGTGTTTTGCTACCTAAATGTAAAATTCTGCACAGATGTAATTCCTAATGCCTCTGTAAATAATATTACATATAAGAAGGTTAAATTTAAGAGGAAATGGAACTCGCACAGCCATGACACTGTTCTGCAGGAGATCCAGTCAGATGGTATTAGGCATCTACTCAACAGCTTTATCATGCAACCTTACTCTAGCGACCCGGAGGGAGTGCAGCAGGGTGTCACTGATTTTACCCATATTCTCCATCACCTCAATTGTAAAGCTACAGTTCAGGTTCGGTCTAATAAAGCCACACGGAAGAATAAATGGTATGACCGGGATTGCAAGGTAGCTAAAAAGTGTGCCAAATCCAGTTATCATCAATACAATAACAATCCATCTGACGAGGCTCGTATCCATTATCACAAAGTTAAACGTAATTATAAAAGACTGGTTGCACGTAAACGGCATGAATATTATGATAATTTAATAAGCGAACTTCGCGATGCCAAACAGTCCAATGCCCAATACTACTGGAAGTTGTTAAAATACCTAGGGACTACTAAAAACTCAGTTTCCCAGTCTGTTCCTGTAGACAAGTATGCAATGGCCGACCACTTTGTTTCTTTATTGGGAAAATCTGACATTCAGTCTTCAGGGACTATCCCTGAAGACACCACAGATGATAATAGTTCTATGCTTAACACACCAATAACTGCTGAAGAAATTTTAACAGCAGTTGCTAACATAAGGGTTAATAAGAGTCCAGGAGAGGACAACATTAGTAACGAACTCCTAAAGTGTGTCATACCTGTTACTATTGACCATGTATCTCGGTTGTTTAATATTATCCTAGACCAGGGTTATTTACCTGAGTTGTGGCGTAACTCGACCCTTATCCCAATACATAAAAAGGGTGACCGTTCTGTTCCCAACAACTATAGGGGCATAGCCCTAGGTAATGCTCTTGGGAAGCTTTTTGCTAAAATCATTAACAAACGTCTTACTAATTTCATGGAAGATTCCAACTTGTTGAGCTGCAATCAAGCTGGCTTCAGACAAGGCCATCGTACGTCGGACCATTTATTTACGCTCCGAACTATCATTGAAAAGTATAATTCCAATAAAAAGCCTTTGTATGCATGCTTTGTAGATTTTCGTAAAGCATTTGACTCTATTGATAGGCAATCTTTGTTCAAAAAGTTATTAGACACTGGCATAAATGGTAAGATATTTAATGTGATTAAGTCCTTATATAGTGATGTCTTGTATAACATCAAAATTAACGATGAGATTTCCTCAATCTTCCACAGTTACCAAGGAGTTAAACAGGGCTGTTCCCTCTCTCCTACACTGTTTAATATTTTTATTGATGACATCAAGTCAAGCTTCAATGACCACTGCTGTCCTATTGACCTAAATGGTCATCCATTGTCTCATCTACTGTTTGCAGACGATCTGCTTTTGTTGTCTGAGTCTCCAAATGGGCTACAAAATGCTCTTGACAATCTAAACATTTATTGTAAAAGTAATCATATTGTTGTCAACCTCGACAAATCCAAAGTTATTGTGTTTAAAAAAGGTCCTCAATTCAAACGACCTATAATATGGCGCTTGGGCGACTCTGAAATTGGTCAAGTCGATCAATACCAATATTTAGGGATAATTTTTTCACGTACAGGCCATTTCAGGCAAAATACAGAGCAATTAAGTCGTAAAGGCATGCGTGCTTCATATTCATTACTTAGTAATCTAAATGGGAAAAATATTCCCATTGATACTGGATGTCATCTATTCCAGTCCCTAGTTAAACCTGTCCTGCTTTATGGCTCAGAGGTGTGGGGAGCAGACCTTGTATCATGTAAACACCCTGACAATTCTCCCCTAGAGAAAGTTCAACTAAAATTTAATAAACGGCTTTTACAAGTTCACAGATCCACCAACAATTGGGGGGTTAGAGCTGAGTTAGGCATTTATCCATTGATTCACGATATAGTCAAGAGGTCTGTTAATCTTTACCATTATGCACTAGAATCTTCTGATAAATTAATATACCATGCTCTTCAGGAACAAAAGGTTCTCTGCATGAAGCATGTTGGCTGGTTGTATAAGATACAGTCTTTTTTACACACTAATCTTAATATAGATATAGATGAAGCAGTGGGGAGTAATTTTCATCTTCTGCTACAGGCATATTTCAAAGCATGTTTTCATGATTCACTTCAAGATGATAAAATTCCTGGTGAACAAAATAAGATGAGAACATACAGACTGTTTAAGACTACGATTGAACTCGAACCATATCTGTTATGTAATAAACCAAGCCACCAGCAATTTTTCTCAAAATTGCGGTTAAGTAACCACAAGTTAAAAATAGAAGTGGGTAGGCACACCAAGCCTAAGACCCCAATTCATCAACGTTTGTGTGAGGTGTGTATGGTAGTAGAAGATGAGAAACATTTTGTTTTATCATGTAACAAATTTCATTCAGATAGGATCTCTCTATTTCAAAAAATATCTGCTCGCTTTAATGATTTCAACACTATGAATGATACTAACAAATTTGCCATGATTATGTCTTGTGCTGCCTTATCCAAGGTAGTTGTACCTACTCTTTATGAATGGTATAATCAACGCTAATTTATGCATTGTACTACATACAGGGCCGTCTTGGTGAATTATCATATTATTTGCACACGTTGTTGCTATATTTGCATCATAATATTTCGCATTAGTACTATTCCATCTACAATATATCCACGCAGTCTGGGTGAATGTTTGACTGCTTATCTTCACCCACTCAGGGTGTCAAATGTACATACTATTGTTACTCTGGTTAATTGTTCGATTTAATTTGTACTCTGCCTCTTATGGTGTTTGTGCAATAAATACTTGAACTTGAACTTGGATAGCATTCTGGGCGTTCATCGGGGACGCGAGAGCGAGCAGGGCATGTACAGCCGTCTCCCTGCCCGAGGCCTCGCTTGCAGGCAAGGTTCGTTCAGCCGATGTCCCTGGTAGATTCTCCTTGTCCGATTTCTTTGCCGTCACATTCTGATTGTTCTTAGGTTTGATAGTTGGAATAGCTGTTCTCTTTAGTTTTGGTTTGTACCCGAATTCAACTGCTACGCTGTAGAGGTCCTCGAATGATGTCTTTCTGTCAAAATGTGCCGAGCAAATTATACGAGTACTGGCTCGGACCCGTGTTGCGTACAAATTTCGTCCAATTTTCAGCGATTTTCTCGTCTTTAGGCCACAAATGAATAATAACACCGTCATCTGTAGTAAAACTGCAACCTCCCACTACACAACATCGCGGCATATTTAACAAATGATGCCCCAATACTCCGAAAATCTCCAGAAATCAGCAGCTACTTATGACTGTGGTATACGACTTTAACATAGAGAATACCAAACGGCTGTCCCTCCGTGACGTCACAGCTGGAATTGACAGGAGAGCGATTTTCACCTTTCAAACGGCAATATCTCGCCAACCAGACGGCACAAAATTATGAAAAAAATATCATTATTTTCAGAATCGAAAGGACTATTTTTTTTAATATTTTTTACCTCAGATTGTTTGGGTTGACCTTTAATCCATAATAATCGTTGTAAAGTCGTCATCTAGAGAATGATGTATCTCAGTCACGCTTTGATTGTGCCTGTTCATATGAAAACCATGAGGATCTTGAAATACATGGGTTCATACGGCCCCTAGCCAGGTTAAGCGGAATTAGACACAAGTTACGAAACGTAACGCCAAAGATTTTGCACGCTACGCTCGTATTTTGCTATCAGCAAGCGATATGTATCGCCAAATTTGAGAAACTTTGAGTGGAGGCGCTTGGTGGTATAGCCCTGTTTTATAAGTTTCCGCAACAATGTTTTGTGACGTTGATTAATATCCTTACATTTAACACAGGATGTAGCAAATGCTACTAGGCGAGATATGCATACGCCACATGCAGGTCCCACTGGAATATTACTGTCCAAAGAGGGATAGTTTACGATGTCGAAATTGTAATCATAAACCGATCGCGTACATCCGCCTGCTTCTTGACTTTTGCGCAAGTAACAACATGGTGGATGCCATCGATTTTCCAGGCATAACTATTTTAATAATTAACCGTCAGCAATTAGCTCTATAATTGCTTAATCAGCCACCGTTGAGTTTTTGTCTAATCCTCTATTACAGTACCTTCCGAATTACACTTGAAAAACCGACCGCGTCGCGACCCGACCTTTCTAAAGTCGGGACGCGATCCGTTTTTCGAGTGTAGCTCTAAAACTAACAGAGGATTAGACAAAAGCCCAGCGGTAGCTAATTTAGCAAGAATATGGCTAATTGCTGACGGTTTATTAACTGCTAATCCCCTATTATTAAAAGAGTTATAGCCAGAAAACAGATGGCGTCCACGAAGTGTTACTTAGAAAATTTGGTTTACTTAACAAAATTCGAGTGGGGAATCGATCGATTTTTCGAGTGTAGCTATAGGATTAGAGCTACTTCGACCGGCATCGTGATCAGTAACCCGATAATACTTCAGAACGAGGCTTGGATAAAATCTGAATTTTTTTCACCATGGAGTTCCTGGAGAACCTTGGTGTTCCTGGAGGTCAAAATCAGACCTTCGCCGATTTACTTGAAAATCGGTGTATAAGTATTATCATGAATCCAAGATCAGAATTGACCTTGGCCTCGACCTTTATCTCCAAATCGAGAATACACATTTTGGTATGAATTTCCCAGCCAGAATGTCACAAGATATAGGCGGACGACCTTGACCTTTTGATATTTGGTGACCTCGTGACCTGTGCGTTGACCTATGTCCTCGGCCTTTACCTCTGACTCCAGGTTAAAATTTGCGAAATTACATTTTGATGGCTTTATCACTTTCCCTAACCCGAGGTCGGAGGTCAAGATCGAAGTCATAGGTCAACGCATAGGTCACGGGGACATCACTTGTTAAACTGTCAATGACATCCGCCTATATATGACAGAAGTTATGACAGTAAGGTGAATGGTATTCTCTAAATATCTTACATACCTGTAACTACAACAACCTTAGCTACATCAATAGAAGGACCACAGGTCTATGGTCTCTATAAGTAACATGCATAGTTCTCTGGGACAGCAGCAGCAAACAGCCATGCTTCTCCAGGGCAACAGGGGTACAATCTATGGTTCTCTATGACAGCAGTGATGAGTCATGGATCTCAATGACATCAGTAATATCAGTCATGGTTCTCTATCACAGGACAGCAGTGATGACCGCCCTGGATCTCGAGGACAGCAGTGATGACAGTCACGGTTCTCCAGGATAGCAATGACGACAGTCATGGTACTCTAGGAGAGCAGTGATAACAGCCAAACTACAGACAGCCCTACAGGCACATCATATTTAGATCTATATCTCTACAAAAATGAAGTGGGCATTCTCTCTCGTCGACTTTATGACAAAAGAGATGATTACAATTTCGACATCGTAAACTATCCCTTTCTGGACAGTAATATTCCAGTGGGACCTGCATATGGCGTATACATATCTCGCTTAGTAGCATTTGCTAGATCCTGTGTTAAATGTGACGATTTTAATCAACGTCACAAAACATTGTTACAGAAACTCATAAAACAGGGCTATTCCACCAAACGCCTCCACTCAAAGTTTCTCAAATTTGGCGATACATATCGCATGCTGATAAAAAATACGAACGTAGCGTGCAAGATCTATGGCGTTACGTTTCGTAACTTGTGTCTAATTCCGCTTAACCCGGGGCTAGGGGCCGTATGAACCCATGTACTTCAAGATCCTCATGGTACTCATATGAACAGTCACAATCAAAGCGTGACTGAGATACATCATTCTTTAGATGACGATTTTACAACGAATATTATGGATTAAGAATACTGATCAGCGATACGGATTTGATATTTTTGGAACATCATGATGTCTTGCCGGCATCGTTGAAAACTGTTGACCGCTTCTCTCTTGCAGGAAACAAGCCTAGTTTTATGTATAGTATGATTGTCTTTTTGAATTTGGTGCTAATACTGTTATATGGAATATGGAATATGGAATAGGTCTTTGGATTATGGACGCGGATATTCTCTAATGGACGACGGCTGAATTATGGATGACGGACTAGACGATTGTAATCTATATAGCAGCAGTGATACAAGTCATGGTTCTCCATGACAGCAGTGATAACAGTCATGGTTATCTATCACAGAAGTGATGACAATCATGATTTTTTTATCACAACAATCATGGTTCGATAGGACATCAGTGATGGGTCAGGGTTCTCTATTACAGCAGTGATGACAGTCATGGTTCTCTATCACAGCAGTAATAACAGTCAAGGTTCTGCAGGACAGCAGTGATGACAGTCATGGTTCTCTATCACAGCGGTGATGAGAGTCATGGTACTCTATCACAGCAGTTATAATAGTCAAGGTTCTCTATCACAATAGTGATGAGTCGTAGTCCTCTAGGACATAAGCAATGACAGTCAAGGTTCTCCAGGACAGCAGTGAAGCCAGTCAAGGTTCTATGTGGCAGCAGTGATAACAGTCATGGTTCTCCATGACAGCAGTGATGACAGTCATGGTTCTCTACTACAGCAGTGATGACAGCCATGGTTCTCTACTACAGCAGTAATGACAGTCATGCTTCTCTATCACAGCAGTTATAACAGTCAAGGTTCTCTATCACTACAGTGGCAACAGTCAAGGTTCTCTATCGCAGTGATGAGTGATGGTTCTCTAGAACATAAGCAATGACAGTCAAGGTTCTCCAGGACAGCAGTGATGGCAGTCAATGTTCTATATGGCAGCAGTGATAAAGTAATGGTTCTCTATCAAAGCAGGGATAAAAGTGATGGCTCTCTACGACAGCAGTGATGACAGTCATAGTTCTCTATGACAGCAGTCATGACTGTGATGGTTCTCTACCACAGCAGTGTTAAGTCATGGTTCTTCCTCACAGCAGTGATAATAGTCATGGTTCTTGATGACAACATTGATATCAGGAATGGTTCTCTAGGACAGCAGCGATGACAGTCATGGTTCTCTAGGACTTCAGTGATGACAGTCGAAGTTCTCTAGGACAGCAGTAATGAGAGTCAGCAGTGATGAGTCATTGTTCTCTTTCACAGCATTGATGACAGCCATCGTTCTCTATCACATCCATGATGACAGTCACGGTTCTCTAGCACAACAGCGTTAATAGCCATGTTTCTTGATGACAATGGTGATATCAGGTTATCTAGGACATCAGTGATGACAGTCATGCATGACAACGGTGATATCAGGTTCTCTTGGACATCAGTGATGACAGTCATAGTTCTCAAAGACAGCAGAGATGACAG